>JAATLQ010021579.1:0-23650 GCA_013421005.1 Heliconius erato x Heliconius himera
TTGAAGCACTATTATACAATATTTTATACAATAAAGTAAACAATGCCAGTCGTGGCGCAGCGGCAAGAAGTGTGACTGTAAAACCAACTGGTTGTGGGTTCGATCCCCACTCAGCTCAGATACAGCGTGAAGCTGATTTATTTATTTATTTTATTTTATTATAGTTGTCAATCAATTCTGCTTAAATCAATAATCATGTATTTTAAGCGGGCGAAGCCGTGGGCGGGCCGCTAGTTTTACATATTTTTAGTGAATTGAACAATTTTCTATTATATTTCTATGTAATATGCATCAATGTATATATTTATGTATGTATATGTAGAGTCATCTACTCTACATATACATACATAAATATATACATTGATGCATATTACATAGTTTAACAAATTTATAATATCTTTACATGGATTGATGTCGTCTCTGGAGTACCGTTAATCTGTTTATCTGTTTCATTATAATATTACGGGCACATAGCATGGTAGGCAGAAAGAACCTGAGAATCTAGTACTGAAATGTATACTTCAAAATATTAAATAAAAGATTATTTACGTATCCCAAAAATATAATAAAAAAAACATCCTTATAGGATCACTTTGTTTTCTGATCATTTTTCTCAATAACTCTGAAACAACAGCTATAAGAGCGTTTCTGTATTGTATTTGCCGCATACTGTTTGAAATTAGCTGCTTGATCAAAACTACATATATTATTCTAGCTAAATTGTAAATATGGTAATTTTAAACATTTTTTAGACACACGCCGTATCTTGCACATAGCAAGGTCCTCAATTTTCAACTTAATACAAAAATGTACTTATACCCGTATAATATTTTTTTAATTTGCCGCCAATTGAAGATTTCAGAATGAATGTATCAAAATGAATCGAAGTTTTATGTCTGCGTGCGTCGTTCTTAACTAATGGCGTTTTATTTCACAACTATAATTTTATTATTTATTTTGTTTGAAAAATTCACTTATTCATTCTTGTGGAAAAAAAGAATAATAGTTGTATTACGCTTTTATAGAGTAGTTAAAACTGTGATGCGTGGTAAAAAAATAATAAGTACCTTAGCCTTACCTATCGATACTGAATGTAAAAAATAATATTACTTATTTTAAGAATAAAAAACCCATGCAAATTACTGATAATAATAATTAAACATTTTTTTTAGTTTTTTAAAGCGTTGAGTTGCGCCACTTATAGGTTTAGGACGAAAGTGAGGATCAGGGGTAGACTCTTGACAATAGGTTTCCTCTGCCCACCCTACTATATACAGTATAGTATATTGTAATTGAATTTTAATTCAATTTTAGATCCATTTACAGGACAAAGTAAAAAAAAAATTGAAACAAGAATATTTTTTGACTCACAATCACATTTTAATTTATAATACAACAATTAACTCTAAAGATTTCTAAGCTTAAAACCAATTCAAAAGGAAATTATATGTGATCCATTTAAGTAACAATACGTTACTTATCCCGGTATCTGCTAAATTGAGCGTAGCATTTTATCCATATGACCCGATCTGCTGATCGTACCACGATGTTTCTTGTTAATACAGGATTTTTTTATCAGTTTTACGCTGTATCCCGTGCTCAGTAAGATAGGCAGAGGGAACCTAGTGTTAAGATACTCCGTTCTCCATGTTCAGCTGAATGTTCTAGATTAATTATAAATCTAGTAAAATGTGATAAGCTTATATGCGATTCTTTGTAGAAAAATTCTTAACGCCCATAATAATTTATACATTTTCTTACATTTAGTCTAGCCTACCTAATAGAAGCATGTAATAAATAGAATGAACAAAGCGAAATAGAGAAAACAAAATACAATTTCAATAAAATTCAAATTAGATTGTTAATATAAAATAACGCTTCTTAAGATCAGTGGAAACTCTAGAAATATGAAAATAAGATATATTTCTTCCCCATTCAACATTTTCGTCAGCGATTCGGATCATATTTTTAAGTACACAATAAGGTGATTTATGACGTAGAAATAATCTTTAGGGAAAACGTACTTATAATTTGACTGACGCAGCTTTCTTTACGTATTTGACCTATTTTTACAGTTTTTAGGGTGTTCTTTTTTTTCTTTATGCCAAATGTTAAATGGTTATATTTTTCTTATATTTCACTAGAAGAAGAATACTTTTGAAAGTGCCTCAGCATCTTCAATTAAAGCATATCTTAATATTTTAAAGACAATTTGTGAGCTAGATTTAAAGATAATTTTTATATAACTGTAATAAAATTGGAAGACTTTAAAACTTAGTCGACGTAAGCATATCTATCTGATCTACTGGAAAGAGATATTTCATTTCAACGCACAATAAACTATAATTTTAAAACCTCTTTTCATTAATTTTATTCTTAATTCATGAATATATGAGAAGCTGTAAAAATGTGAATGACAAAAATCAGAACAAAAGCATGCACAATGGACATTCCACACAAAAGAATTCCAATAAGCCCGTGACCGCAGGTTTGCTGTAATTCGAGACAGGTGACGTGAAATTTAGTACAAAAATCACGTTTATTTTTTTATTATTTTAAGTAATTTAAAACTACATTTTAAATTTATTCAACAAAAATTGTATAGTATAAAAAAATAAGTGAGCCAAGCAACAAATCTAGAGGAGACGTTTTCAAGTGGTATATTTCATATACTATAAATATATTTTTATTACAGCGATTGTCATTAAAAACTAATTAAACTCTTGATATTATTATTTATGATAATCATTTAGTTTCTTTGGGCAGCAAACCCCTTAATATTTCATTAAAGTTAATATTTTTCAGGCAGAAAGTGGGGAACGGAGTGTCTTAACACTAGGTTCCCTCTGCCTACCCTGCTGTGTGCGGGATACAGCGTGAAGCTAATTTATTTTTTATTTTTATTATAGTTATAAAATTATTGTTTCAGTGCCCATAGCCAATTTGTTAGAATTAGGTATTCGTAATTAATTGTGATCCGATATTACAATGGTTTACCGCAAGCACATTAGATTAACCCGTGATATACTGTAAATGACGTGACCTTTCCAACCCGATATATGTACAGATACATACAATGTACATACTTTTATAATAATCTGACAATAAAATAAAGTACGTTCATAAGAATTTATATTCTTTACGACCTACTTGACCAAACCTTATATATAAATATTGTTCGCATGAAAATCATAACTTTTCATAAAATTTTCTACTTGAATTACTGCAATAGGTATGTGTGATACAGTAACGCGATTACTGTTTCCAGCGAACAACAGGGTGCCTACCCTGCTAGAGTGCCTATCCTCTGCCTTGAGGGAACCTAGTGGTAATATATTCTGTTCTCCATTTTCCGACGAATTCTGAAGGCGTTGCGTATTGAGTGGCGGAACTGAACGCCGTGTTTTATCCAGAGCGAAGAATTTAAAATATTAAATATTTCATTTTCTCGAGTGGGAATCGAAACTACAACTTGTCTTGAGACGCTTGTGCTTCTACGTTACGACTGGCCTCATTTTATTTTTTAAAAATATTTTTGCTGCATTTTTAAAACGAGGTAGCTACCCGTAAAGGAATTTCCCACGTTTAAAATCAGTATTTGCATGCTTGATTTTTAAGAGACGTCAAAGAGATTGCCCCTTCGCTGAGAATGCGTGATTTCACCAGACCGCAAAATTGTGAGATTTTTTCAGTTTCAATCTTTTTTATTCCGGACTAGATTGTAGGAAATAGAAACAGGAAAATCCTGTTTCGTTTACAATATTCGTGATTAGGAACTGGTGTTAAGAGTGGCGCAACAAGCAGCATTGCAGCATCATAGTTAAAGAGAAGTGACTAGCGCATAGGGACACTAAAAATAATATAAAACAATTGAACTTTGTATAAAACTGCAAGAATAATACAAAGAGATTGTTATGAAAGTTAACATTTCTGCGATTTTAGCTTTTTCTTCGTTCTTTCAAGTTATCATTTTGTAGAGTATTATTTTTCTTGAGTTCTATCGTTATCTGCAACATTTTTTTTTATATTTAAGTTCACATAATATCAGTATCTTGAAAAAAAAAATAAATAAACAGAACGACTTTGTATAAAATAGTAGTGTCCGTTAAAACATAGTTAAGATATTAGTTTTCTTAGGCAAATTATGTTGCCATATAATGCAGGACAAGAGCCGTACACGTTTTTATCCCATATAGCAGAATGAGCAAAAATAATTTAGTGTTATGACACTGCGTTCTCCCTTTACCGTCTCTATTCGAGATATTAACCCGTATAAAACGATAATAATTCAAAGCAAAAATTATAATCAAAATATGCTGTATTTTCTGACAAACAAAAGAAGATTAATTCATTAGACAATTGAAGACTCGGTCTGTCAACTTTTTTCGAACCTTACGAAATAAAGAATTTCTATAACTTTAACCTCATTATACACAACTTATATGTTCATAAAAATTTGTCGCGGTGTTAAAAAATTTAAACTTAGCAGTTTTTACATGATTAAATTAGTACTAGTTTAATTACACAAGTATATCGCACGATAAACTTTTATGGATTTTTATTTATTAAAATTCGTCGTAAAGTAGGAAACGGAGTGTCTAAACACTAGGTTCCTTCTACCTACCCTGCTGTGTGCGGGAACCTGTAGTGTTCTTCCCATAGACCTAGAGTTATAAAATTTAGGACGAAGTAAGATCTTACAATATCAGTAAAGGAAGAAATTTTATAGATATTTCATAGAAAAAAACATTACAAACTTATATTTGTACATAATTTCATACAAAATAAGTGCATATGCGTGCAAACTTAAGTTTGTATTTTTTTTTTGTCACATCATCAAAACCTATGAGCTATTTCCCAATCACAATATTGAAATTGGTAAAGAACCCTCGGTGACCCGCGCTTGGCCGGTTTTTTCTTAAATACGTGCGTAGCCGCACGGGGGCCGCTAGTATTAAATATTTATCTTTTTCAGCTTCATACTATATCCAACATGTAGCAGGGTAGGCAGTCCCTAGAGTTAAGTCACTCCGCTCTCACTCGCTTTCTTTATGAAACGACGCTTGTGAGGCGGGCGTTAATAACTGCCACACAGTTTATAACTAATGCGGTTATTATCGTTATAAATTATTATTTTGTTTGTAATTTTGATATGAATAAATTATTATTATTATTTTTATTATTCTGGAGACATTATGTGTTGAGTGGCGGAACTCAACGCCTCGCTTTGCCTCGACACCAGGGCGAAGAAAATCAAATATGAAATATGTAATTTCCTCGAATGGGAAACGAATCCACACCCTTTAGTCTTTATTAGTCTTATTTAGTCACACGCTTGTATCCCTGCGCCACGACTTTCCTTGCTGATTCCCGAATTCTGACTCTTAAATATTCATGAAAGATCTTAAAATATTACGCCAAAAGCAAATAACTTCCTATGAAGAAACTGAGCGTGGATATGACTCCCAAAGTTTTATATTACGACCTCCTTTTATATTAAGAGATATGTATGTAAATATTTTTTCGTGACTACAATCTTCCCTACTCCTTGTGTGGAATTACCAATGTGTATGGAAATGAGTTCTATGTATATTCTTTTATATATTTTTTTATATATATTCTTTTTTAATATAAACAATGTCTTATAAGCTATTTGAATATTTTAGTACTATAAGAATCTAGAGAGAAATAAGGTATTTTTTTATATAATATTATCAACTTATATAACTAAAATAAGAAAAAAATAACACAATTTGAATGCTTAATAGAATTCTCACAATTTAGATAAATTACTACTTAATTGACCGTCATAACTCATAGTGTCACAGCACTGGTCATTTATTTTATTGTTTATAAAAGAAAAATACTTGATATTAATGATTTCTCTTTAGCTTCAAGCTGCACCTAGCAGAATACATATAGGGAACCTGGGGACCAAATATTAAGGCACTCCGTCCCTATTAAGACTTTACCGTTTCCCATTTTGCAACGAATTCCGGAGATATTGCGTGTGGCGAGTCGCGGTGGTGACCCTGCGACACAACTGGCCTAGGTTAATAAAGTTTTTTATTAATAATTTTGATATTAAAATCTTATATCAACTTTTATTCCCGTAACAATGCAGTTTAAATCTCAGCTCTCAGTAAGTGTATATAACATATTTATAGAGAACATTTTAAAGTAATTTTCGATGCAAACTTAGAAATTGTATACCACATTTCCTTACATTATTACATTTGTTGTATTTACTAAAGTTCTTTATTGAATTTAAATTAGGTAGTATTTTGTTTTAAAAAAAACCGGTTATTGACGTTTCGGATCGTCTCGGTTTTTTTTGTATTGTAAGTTCTTATTTGTACCAAATTTCATATTTGTAGGGAATTACCTAATTATTACCATTCAGTATTAATTACGCGGCGAATTTTATACTAAATGCTGCAAAATCGATGCATAAATGCTCGTATCCTTTGATTGCATTGACTTAGAAGCTTGATCTTTTTCTGTACTTCAAGGAACAGGGTAGATAAATGGCCTTGACAGACAAACAACAAAGTGATCCTATAAGGGTTCCGTTTTTGCTTTTTGATCTACGGAACCCGGTTGCAGTATCACATTTATATATTATATTTTCAGCCTGCTCTAATCCATGCCAAAACAAAAATGCAAAACAATAGATGGATTAAAAACGTAACGTGGAGAGGTCCAAGAGGAAGAGGAACTCTAATTTTCATATACACCTCGTATATGAAAATTAGAGAAGCTAGCCCAAACTGGATTCAAGCCGTCATAAGATAAGCATTCATAGTCTCTTTTGGAGTAGGTTTTCACTGGAAGAGAAGTTTTTGCAGATCAATAGAATTTTTATATAAAATATTTTAAATGTAACAAGTCACATTTAAAACATTATGTATTATAAGAATAGAATAGGAATGTAGTAAAATAAGTAAAAAAATATAAATTGTATAGTGCACCTATTCTGTATGCAAGAAATAATAAAATTATTATACATTTATTGTCAGCCTATCAATATAAACAAACTTTGAGCCGTTTGAGGATTAAAAAGTATGACGTCATAAGACAGTCAGTCATAAGTCGGACACAATCACAGAATGCTAATAAGACACATTTCAATCAAGCCACATATTATATGTATAAAAAAATAAAAGAAATTAATACATACTTGGTTATTAGTATGTATAAATTTTTAATATTTATTATTAATTAATGAACTTTATTCATATAGTATATGAAATTCTTTTGATTTATATGATACAAAGAAATATTAATTTTATACAACGAAGATAAGAAAAAAATGTACCTTCTATTGCCACAAGTTACTGCAGCTTTTGAAGTATGACATTGCTAATGCAATTATAAAAAATCGTTTCTTCATAAAATTCGTACAATAATGGCCACAACCAGAACATTGCGAAATTTGTGCGGAAATGAAATAATGTGTTTTGGCATGAAAAATAACGTGATAGTGGTCGCTGGAGTAAAATCGTTATAGAGTCATAAATATCAAATAATAAACTACTTTGCTAACTTACATTAACGTTTCCATTTTAAAGTAACTTATGAAACTTTTTGGTCATTAATTAATAAACTTATTAGTTCATAAGTTAAAAAAAACATATACGTTAAAATAAAAAATCAAAATCAGTTTCACGCTGTATCCCGCACACCGCAGGGTAGGCGAAGGAAACCTAGTGTTAAGACACTTCGTTACCAACTTTCCGCCGAGTTCTCGAGGCATTGCGTGTTGAGTGGCGGAACTCAATGACACCTCTCGACACCAGAGCGAAGAAATGAAAATATAAATGTATATAAATATTTTATTTCCTCGAGTGGGGATCGAACCCACAACTAGTCGATTTTACAGTCACACTTTGTGCCCCTGCGCCACAAGTGGGCTCATACGTTATGTAATAATAATGTTATATACTACTTTCCACCGATTTATTGATGCATTGTGTGAAAAAAAATCTATTCCTCGATTATGCACACAACCTATCGCGCTTACGTTTTGTTTACGTATTTTTGTTTGAGAAAAAAATGTTAAATATTTCCTATAAATATTTGATTCAATCAATTACTTACTAATTAATATATATATATATATATATATATATATATATATATATATATATATATATATATATATATATATATTCATCATTCATCATCAGTCATCGAGGCCATTATACTGTAAAAGTTGTAACGAGTTCGATCCCCATTAGGGAAAATTATTATGTTCATTTTCTTTCTCTAATTAAAAAAAGTACCCTAGAGTTCCGTCACTCAAATTTACTGTCTCAATTCCTTTTCGAAAAAGCGTGAAGCTGATTTTTTGAATTTTATAAAAGATTTTTTATAGAAAAATACGTTAATTGCAGTACATTAATTAATATTTCTTATCAATGGTAGGTATTATGTTTAATCTTAAAATCAATTGAACAGATTAATTAAATTTACTCAGCAATAACACTTCTTTCTAAACTCAAGCACTCTCAAAATTGATTACTTTTTAGATGATTACAAACGAAATCCTCGTCGTCCGTGCCTTATACCGAATTAAGTTTTATTTCGTACTTCGGTACCTACATCGTAAAATCAACTGCATTTCGTTCTTCGTTTCTATCTCAACTCAACACGCAAAACCTCCAGAATTCGGTGGATAATGGAGAATGGAGAGTCTTAACCCTATGTCCCTGCTGCCCTCTGCTGTGTGCAGAAAACTACTTGACGCAAAACAAATAAAGGATCAAACTTTTAGGATTATCTTTAAAACTTCTTAATTCCATCCAATATTTTATGTGTTAACAAAGATCCGATATACGGGGTTAGATAAGATATATGGGGTTGAAATACTCCGTTCTGCAAATTCAGTCTATTTATTTGTTAGTTATATTTATTTTATTTTATTTTATTTATTTATTTCTTTATTTGTACACCACTTATATAAAAATACACCAAAAAAAATATTAAAAAGCTAGCTTCTACTTTTGAAATATATATTTTTTATTTTACTTCTATCCTATTAAATAAAAGCTTTATCCTATTATATAAAATTACAAAGAGAGTAGCAAGTAGCAGGACAGTCCGATCTCCATGATCCGAGATATTGTGCGTTGCGTGGCGGAATTTAACGCTGCGCTTTGTACTGCTAGAGCGGGAAAGAAAATTAATTCATAACCATCGCTGTTTCACACCAAGATTACAAATCTATATTATTAAACGTGTTATAGCCAAGGTTATGTTTTATAGCTATAATATAATCAATATGTAACCCGTCAGTTCCGTTTCTATTTTTGACAGATATACGGCCTTTTCGAGCCATGTCTGGCGTAGGAGTGACCGCAATACAAAATCGATATTGTCATCGAGCCTTTCGTCACGTGAGATGTTTTTTTTTTATTGAAATTGCTTTGTTTTGTGACAATTGTATCCTATATCCTACGCTATAATACAGGTTGTAGCGCGATCCCTCATAAATGTTAGCCGATTTTCAGTGATTCGGCAGATATTTGAAAATTTGTAATATGTTGAAAAAAATTGGATTCTTGAAAAAAAATTGTAAATACAGCTAAACTGTCGAGTCTGCGCTAGAGACTTTTTTTTTAATAGAGCTTAATAGTAGGTATTTTGTATAACGTAACATTTCGAAACTATCGGCTTTGAATCCTTGGAAATGACCTGGAAACAAAAATATTTTTTAAATAAGCTAAATTTAATCAAAAACATTCAAGGTCTGTAGCGAAAAAAAATTACTGGTGACTTTCTTCCACAAGTAATTTTAAAAACTACTAGAATTAGTATAAGATAATCTCTGAGAAGTTTGACAATAACTACTTAATCAAATCATGGAACAGTAAAAATATGTTATTCTTATTACGAGAATTGACTACGTTTAAATCGATTTTTATACATATTTACATAAGTGTTTGCATTTTTACTAGTCAATTTAAATAAGTCAAATAAAATATGAACTTATAAAATATATCAACTAACACTTTTAACAGTAAAATTATTGTTACACATATAAAGTAATTTACAATATTTTATAGTAATTTTAAGTTTAAACAGAGCAGCTATTTAATTTGTTGAACAGTTCACGGATAATAAGATAGCTGATTGAAGAGGAACGTTTGATTAAATTTACTCTGTAAGTGATCGCTGCAATTTCTCTTAGCTCATCTACAAATTTATTTAATTTTAAAATATTACCTAATAATAGTACTTATTCAGAATGAAGTTCATAAAGAATTCATAAATTATAGATAGATAAAACCGAAGTATGATTGAAGAATATCTTTTATTTAACTTTACGCTAAGTACGGAGTTACGGAGGAAAGTGGAAGTTTATTTCACAAAATAATAGATGTATGTAAGTATACATATAATCCTCCTGTGGATACGTGAGCATTAATATTTTCATATATTTATATATTTAATAATATTTTAATTTCTTCGCTCTGGGGTCAATGTGGAAAAAAGTGTCTTAATACACCTAGTGCTAGCCCCTACAACTACCCCGCGGAATAAGCGTATAGATAACAAATGACAAATGTATACTCGTATAGTAAAGTGCCCTCTTTCATTAACTTTATATTACACGAACAATTTATATAAAATAGTTGTATTATGCACGGCACGGCGTTGCTCTTCCTCTTTGTTATTTGACGTCGATTGTAATCTCAGCCAGCGAAGCTATTAAAAGTCCAGCTTCTACCTATAGGTACAGGATTTCATTAATTCTCTCGTGACACTCACGTTTAACGCCAAGGCGAGTAAATAATGTAGACATGCTAGAAAATACGTCCACTTTTGGAAGCAAGTTTTATGTTTATATATTTGCAAACATGTAACTATCGTTCACGCTGTATCCCGCACATAGCGGGGTAGGCAGAGGGAACCTGTGGACCTATTAAGACACTTTCGTTACCAACAGCACGATTAGCCTCACTATTTTTTATATTAAAAAATATAATAGAGATCATCGCCACTCAACACGCCATGCCTCCAGAATTCGAAATACAGCGTAAACCTAGAAAAAAAAACGTTAAAGCCACAATATCCTCTTTCTCTATCAACAAGTAGAACATACAAACATAATATAAAATCATATCAAATATACTTGCAAACTCTATAATATCAACACAGCTTCTGTTTAAGTATACAGTAGTTCGATTGTTAGTACAGTCTCAACGCTCTCAGAGTAGCGTGTCCATTAAGCGCGTTGTCTGCTCGTCAAAGTAAGTGACCCTCTAAAGACCGGTACTAACTACCTCTATCTATTTTATTTACACCACTGACTCACATTAAGCATCTTAATGTCTTTACCAACAGTGTGTCACTTAATTGTATCATGTTGTATAACTTAATTAGGTCAGCTTTACGTTATATCACGCACACGGTAGAGTAGGCTAAAGGAACCTAGTGTTGGACACTCCGCTCCTCTTTTTCCGTAGGAGCTTTTCCTTCTGGAGGCATTGTGTATTGAGTGGCGGAACTCAAATCCATATTTTTGCCTTGGTGCTATAGCGAAGAAATAAAAATATTAAATAACTCAGCTTAAATAGGCACTATATAAATAATCAAATAATAAATAAATAATGTATGTAGCTATCCCGAATATATAAGAGTGAGAAGAGGCATCTATTATTAAGATACATAAATAGATATAGTGATCGTTAGTGGCTGGACTCAGCCTTGCTATTTTATCTATTAGAGTCGGGAAATAAAAAATAAAATCAGCCAAGTGTGAGTCGGACTAGTCCACGATGGGTTCCGTGCAATTATCTATCTATCTATCAGAGGACTCTCAGTAATACATATACTTATGTTTTGATGAGATACTATTTACTAATTGTCATTACTTGGGCCACGTATTATAACAGAAAAAAACACAAGATGTTATTTCCTAAATATATATAATTTTTCTTAAAGATATGTTTTAAGTTTCACAGTTTCAATTAGTAAAGTCATTCAGTCATCATTGACATAAATGTAAAAAAAAATACTTTTCTTTCGGTCAACGTCAAACTATAATTAAACATTAAGAAACGCGTAATTTACCTACAAATAGAGAATAGAATTTGCATACAAACAGTAAGGGGTCAGCAGTAAAGTTTGGTAGACGTAAATTATACAAATATATAAAGAATATTTTTGTGTTGCTTCATTACCACAGGGAGGATTATGAAAATATTAAATATTTTATTTCGTGGAGTGGGAATCGAAGAAACAACTTGTTGCGTTTACAGTTAAACGCTTGTGACCTTGCGCCACGACTGGCACACGGTGTTGAGTTCCGCTACTCAACACGCAATGGCTCCAGAATTCGTTGAAAAGTGGGAAACGAAAGTGTCTTAATGGGAGCGTAATGTCAATTAGGTTCCAAGATTCTCTCTGCCTACTCTATTATGAACGCTGAAAAAAAATGTTTTGCTTTATTTTTAACTTGATCAAATTTGAAATATACGGTCATGAAAGATAATATTCAGTTTTTTTTATTTATATAACGAAAAATTATAAAGTAAAATAGTAGACATTTAAAAGTGGTGAGAAAAAGTGTAGAACATGTTTTGTGTAATTTGTACAAATATAAAAACACACACACAGTACAGTGACAGTAGAGAAAAAAATCACAGTATAACTATATTTTCCTGTCCACGAAATTAAAATGTAAAAACAAATATTATGTATATTACTAAATATTGCAATGTCTGACTGTAACCGTGACGGCTATGGATTCGATTTCCACTCGGGGACAGAAATTATTTTCATTTCCGCTTTAGTAACAAGAGCGGCGGCGTTGACAACGGGATGTTTAACACTGAGTTGCCTCTGCCTTCCATACTAAATGCGGGATACACCGTGAAAATAAAAACTGATTTGACATACATACGAATGTATGCCCATTTCTGAATCTAAATCTCTTCCGTGTGTACTCTTCGTATTATTCGATTAAGCAGTTCATATTTTAACTTATAATCGATAATTTTACGTCGATTATTTTCGTACTTTCATACGAGATTTTCTTTTAAAATATGATTTATATTTTCTGCAGGTTAGTTTTCCCTAGCTTATTACTATAATGTATAAAACTTTATTGCTACGAATATATTCGTGTAGTAAGAATAAATAACCAACGGGTTAGTAGAACAATTTACCTTTCTTTATGAAACGACCTAAAGATTTTCACCGCCCCTCAGGCCTTCTTCGGAACAAAGGTCAAAATATCATTAATTCTTACGACAAAAAAAGTTTTAGATATAAGAACCACAGAAATTTATTTGTAAATAAATGATAACATGCTGAGGAAAAATGTTTCCTGTGTAATAATTATTATAGCGAGGAAATTAAAATACTTAATTGCCCCGAGTGGAAATCGAACCCACAAGCGTCGCGTTTACAGTCGCAGGTTTGTACATCCGCACCACGACGTCCTCAATTCAACCAAATTACCTTATATGGCTTAATAGAACATAAAATGAATTAATAAATAACTTTATAGAAAACGAAGAAAGGGGCGTCTTGATCTCTTCACTTTACTCGCTATTATAACTAAAAAAATTTACTCTTCCTCATCGATGTTTTTAAGTTAATTAATTTCTTAAAACCTTAATTTTAAAACATATATAGTTCTGGGCTTAATCTAAAATTGTGTATTTTATATTAAACTTAAAATAACTAAATAACAAATAAGTATTTTAAGTATAATCATTGAAAATAATACGAACTGACAATTTAGCTACGAAAGAAATCCCTTTCTCTCGGCCCTTCTTTTACTCCCGAAAACGGGACTGCGGGTTAAATGACAGAACACCACGCTATTTCTATGTTATTTCTCTGTTTATTTTTGAAAAACATTAATTTCTCATTTAGGTTAAATAAGAAATGGAGTTTTGTATCGCCTCCAATTATACATTGACTCACAAAATTATTTTCTTCGTTCGTTCTTTGGTTGTCTTTGTTTTGCCTGCCAGCATAACATGAGATATATGGAAAAATAAAAAAATATAAAATTATTTACTTCATCCTGTATCACGCACTCGCGCACTTTAGATACTCCGTTCCAATTTGCCGCCGAATTTTGGAGGCATTGCGTGTTAAGTGGCGGAACTCAACGCTGTGGTATTAATAAATATTTCATTTCCTCGACTAGAAAGCGAACCCACACGGCCACACTCACCTGTCGCGTTTACAGTCACACGGTTGTGCACACACTACGACCGGCCTATGTTGATATATTTAAATATTTCAAGCAATCAAGTATGCTTAATTGCTACAAAGTTTTTGTAAAAGTAAGACAAATTTTTCATTAATTAAATTCAGCTTTTGTAAAAGATGTTGACAGAAAAATTTCGCAATTAGAAAATTTCTTTAACTTCGAAGTTGATTAGGTAAGAAGCTCCGACGGATGCGCAAAAGTTAAATATTCTAGTTGATTAAACAAATTATTATTTGTTAATTTTTCTCGAACAATGAACATTGAAATGCTTGAAATTAATAAAAGATTATTGTATTTTTTACTTTTAAGTTAAAGTATTTTTCTACACTTAAGAAAAAAACATACATTTTAGAAAACACAAAAATTTGAACGTAGCTAGATTTGAACCCGCGCCTTTTGGACGGTTTCCAATTATAAGGATTAATCTATTACAGTATTTTTAAGATTTTTTTAGTTATTTATTACTTTTTAGAATTCCGTATTTTATAAGGAAAACGTGAAACCCTTAGAGGACCACTAATGGCCGCCTGATCGTCAAAGTTATATAGTATTGTTCAAGTATATTGTTTCTCTGCATTATAAACAAATTTACCCAAATAAAATATTTTCAAGATCTTAAAATCACATTTTCGTATAATAACATCCCAAACCGGTAGAATTTAATAATCAACCTTTTTACCGATATTTGTTGACCTCATTAAAACCAACCCTTAATTAGACTTAACAAAGAGTCAGGGCTGATTGCTCATTAAAATGTTAAATAATGTGAAAATTGCAACATTTAAGCTTAGCGATAAAGAAATTAGGCATTAACACCGGCCAAATTATACTGAACGACGCCTGTAATTACTACGATTTTGTAGGTTTTAATTTCAGTTAAAATAATTAACAATTTTACAGTGGAATTACATATTATATTTATTATATATAAACATGTGTTCAATAATCATAGTAACAAAGTAATAGCGTAAATCGTGGTGCAGGCACAAGGGAGTTACTGTTAAATAGACAAGTTGTGTTCGATTCCCACACAAGGAAGTTTAATATTTAGTATTTTTATTTCTTTGCTGTGGTGTCGAGGCTAAAGTGCGGCGTTGAGATCCACCAATCAACACTCAATACCTCCAGAATTCAGTGGAAAGTGTCTTAGCACTATGTTCTCTCTGCCTACCCTGCTGCATGCAGGGTTAAGGGTGAAGCTAAAAAAACAAAAGAATTGAAATCTACTTTTTCTATTTACTTATACAAAGGAGAACTGTAACCGCAATTTTATTTATGTGGATTATAATAAGTCTATAATTAGTGAAGTACTATTTATCCTAATCTAATAGAAAAATGTTGTTTCATACATACGTAAGTCGACCACGCAGTAATAGAAGAATGATATAACATTCTTCGCATGTACAAAAAGGGTCTACTTTTTCAATTTTATTTTTAGTTTTCTAATATAGGTACAAATAAAAAGGGAAAGCTAACCCGTGAAACGTTGTTTTCATTTATTTTACTCTGGTGTCAAAGTGCGGCGTTGAGTTCCGTCACTCCAGAATTTGCCGAAAAGTGGGGAACACAGTGTCTTAATATTAGGCTCCTCTCTGTACCCTGCTGCATGCAGAATACAGCGTGAAGTTTTCTAAAAAAAAGTTATTACGTTTTTTAAAAAAAATATAATACGTTTTCTAAAAAAAATGTATACATTTTCTAAATAAGTAGTTAAAAATAATAATTCAAGAGGGAGCAGAATTATTTACATTGTTTTTGAGAACTTTATTTCACGTTCAATCCCAATAAATTTGTTTAAGTTCACTTTGCGATTTGTAAATATTTAATTAATTTTAAAAGTGTTTCACAGTTAAACCAATAAATTAAATAAATAAGAAGTAAAGTAAGGTAAAAAGGATTAAAGTTATATAAGGTAACCATGATAAATAATGTTCGAAGAAAATAAGTACTATATAATTTCAGTCATATTTAAACCACAGTTTAAGCATATATATCGAATACTACAGAACGCTATATTGCAGCAAACAGTCCAAGTAGCGCTAACAATCACTTCACAAACGAACTCCTCACGCTTGCGGTGGCTTACTCGAGTGCAAATTCCGATATGTTCTCAATACTACTTGAAGTTTCTAACTTAGTTTAGAGCTGTTGATAATAATTGTTGAATTTATTGATTGATGCTCTCTTCCACATATACATCCGCCCCCCACTTACCATCGAAATATCGAGGCATTGGGTATTGAGTGGCGGAGCTCAACGCCGCGTTGTCTTATTACCCGAACAAACAGCAGCATCGAACCTACAATCGTGCCCCTGCACAACAGTAGTCTCATAAATATGTAAATAAGTCTTACAGCTTTTATAAAGTCAAAATCAAAATAAAATCAGCTTCACGCTGTATCCCGCACACAGCAGGATAGGCAGAGGGTGTTAATATACTCCGTTCCCCACTTTCCGCCGAATACTGGAGGCATTGCATGTTGAAGAACAGAACTCAACGCCGCGCTTTGCCTCGACACCTGAGCGAAGAAATGGAAATATAAGTTTAAGTAAATATTTCATCTCCTCGAGTGGGGATCGAACCCACAACCAGTCGATTTTACAGTCACGCTTCGTGCCGCTGCACCACGACTGGCCTAAACAAATTACAGAACAAATCCCACATTTAGTAAAAAATACTTTGGAAATGAGATAGACATTATATGTATACATCCTTCCATACCTTAGTTACGTTTATACGTTCTTCTATATCCTAGTTATATATGATATCGAATTATAGTTAAGTCGCACAAAGAACGCTCGCAGTGAACTTACTACACGAGTCGTGCTACTTCCGATTTAATTAATATACTAATTAACTTGCAGGTTCATAGGTTAGTAAGTGTGGGTATAGTATGTATGTAGATATATATCGGCAGCTTCCTTTAAGACTGACTACTGACATTTCTGTGTAACGTTACGATTTTAAAGTGCTTGTAATGTCTAATTGAATAAAGTAATTTTTATTTTGATTTATAATTATAATAACGTTATATGTATATCTCTATCTGTATTTATATCGAGATTAGAGAAATTTGAGTTTTGTTTTATACAAAAATTATTGAACAGGTACCTAATTCCATAAAGTTCTTAAAATTCGTACTGTGAATACGATGGTTGTATTCACAGTACGAATTGTAAGAACTTTATGGGTATGTGGGTACAAACCCGCAATCATCCCGTTTACAGTTCTAGGTTGGTCGAGACGCCACGACTATACTTATAAAGAATAGTAGTAGTGTTTATTGGGTGAAAAATTACTACATTTATTAAACACAAAATAGTCTAAAATAGAGTTATAAGATATTTTTACATTGAAAAATATAATAAAATAATAATAATAATAATAATTTATTTCTCCACACAATGTAAAGTATACAAAAAAAGTAGTGTATATTTAGGTACATAGAATATTATTTATAATCTGTGAGACTGACGCTTGTACTAAGCTCTGAACTTGTGTTACTAGTCGCCAGGTTCTCACTCGCGGAATGCCTAAATATTAAATATTTCATAACATTTGTTTCTAGTAGTATAAGTTTAAGTGCAGAATTTGGCGGAATAGGGATAACGAAGTGTCCCCTCAAGTTCGATCTGGCTAGCCTGGTGCGTGCGAGATATCGCTTGATACGTAAAAAACAATTTTATTAAAAAACAGTAAAAAAAGCCGTGGTAAATATAAGAATGCCACAGAGTATCGTTAAAACAATCGTCACATCAATAGTTATTTCAGTTAGCTATCGACCTCGACACCGGAGTGAGAAAAGAAAAATATATAATAATTTCTTTAACTCGAGTGGAAATCGAACCCAAAACATCAATACAGCTAAGGTATCACCGCCATACACAAAACGATAAGTGGGTTAAAACCTTTAAAATAACTCAAAAATCCATACATGCTAACTTCAAAGAAAAATTAAAGTAGATTCAAGTAGCATTATCGTTAGTATTACCCAATTTTTCACGAAGCGCCGTACAAAGTGTCGGGTATCAACTTATCGACGTGACCGAGATAGTACTTAACTTTTGATAAAGCTTTAGGAGTATCGTGTGTCCGACAGCGGGTGATAGATAGTCAATAAACTCTATTATTAGATTTTCTTTTTTTCCACATCATGCTGTATCCTGAGCTTAGCAGGTGTACAAAAGGACACCTAAGAGCCTAGTATTGAATGGCGGAACGCGACGCTGCGCTTTGCCTCGTGACTCGAACAAGTAACTGAAAAATGAATGCATGTTTGAATTTCTAGAATGGAAATCGAATCTACTATGTACCGGGTGTATAGTCGCACGTTTGTATAATTAGATAGTTTTTGCATAATATTCTATACGTGCAATAGCAACGTTATTTATTATAGATCAACGTTGTAGGTAAAATAGATGAAATTTGTGATACAATTGAGTGTAATATTATCAGCTTTCATATTACTGGTATTTATGCTTAGATATGTTAAATTGACACATCACAGCTTTATCTATAAAACTTCTACCTGCAAATAGTTGTAAATGTTTTGATAGCGATCAAAAATATGTAATGTTTATGATATTTAAGAACTTAATGCGTTAAATTGTGTTACTTTTATTAGTTTTTTTATTAGCTCCACGCTGAATTTTCGAGGGATTGCGTATTGAATGGCGGCTGACTCAACGTCGTGTCTTTGTCTAGACACCAAAGCGAACAAACGAAAATATTAAAAAATAATAATTCATTCATTCAATAAGGCACGTCGTGGCGCAGCGGCACGAGGTGTGACTGCAAAATCGACTGGTTGTGGGTTCGATCCCCACTCGAGGAGATGAAATATTTACTTAAATTTATATTTCCATTTCTTCGCTTCAGAATTCAGCAGAAAGTGGGGAACGGAGTGTCTCAACACTAAGTTCTCTCTGCCTACCCTGCTGTGTGCAGGATACAGCGTGAAGCTGATTTATTTTTTTTGTTTAATAATTCATTCACCCGAGTTGGAATTGAACCCACAACCGCGGCGTTACAGTTATAAACTTGTACCACTGCCACAATTTAAGTTATGGAAGGCTAGTATAATTAAAATAATTAATAACTATATTAATATATGTATGTATGTTACATATTGACACAATGTACTGATAAAATATATAAAATTTAAAATTACTTTAAATAAAATTCTGAGAACAAACTATTTTCTATTATATTTGTTTTTAATTTTATCAATACATTGATCAATTTTTTATTACACACAAATAAAATGCTTTTCCCATTTTCATATTGACTATGATTGATGGAGTGACGTGAAAACGAGAAAAAAATAACCGTCAACTAGTATCAACGTCAACTTTCTTCTTTCTTTCTACAGCATCTTGCACTTCATCATTCCACCATTCGTCGCGCTTTTTGCTAAAGCCTTTTTTTCCTTTACGGTTCCCCTAAGGTTCTTCCAGCATACTTCAATATTTCTATTTTCAGATTCGCTGCTCCTTGGAAACTCTTTCTTGATATTCCTCTCTATTCGGTGAATCTTGAAGCTTCCAGCTTCTTATGCGATAATTCGACTGCAAGTTTGGACACCTCGTGTAGCTGCGTCAACCTGTGAACAGACCCCTTATTCTAGTAACGACTAGATACTGGTATGATCCCAGCTCAGAACCCCTGAATCCCCCTTCCCTTCCGTTCAGCTCCCATGTATATATCAGCTCCCATGTATATATGTGAATTTGTTTGTGGTCAAACATCGTGTTTGCCATAAACAAATTCCTTTCCTAATAAATTTCCAATATAAGCTTTCCAGACTAATTTTTTCTCCTGTCACCACACTGACCTAGCACTCCCTCGTAACCGCTTGCAGTTCCGACTCATCCGTTCAAATCACCACATATTATTAATTTTTCATTCCCTCTAACGCTACCTAGAATATCCCTGACACTCTCCCAAAACTTCTCGAGTTCGCCTAATGGAACTGAGGATACTGGCGCATACGCCACTAACAAGAATACTCTTTTTAACCCCATCTTGAAGCGAACCCAAAGCAGTCTCGGGTTGATCGCCTTGTATTCAACCGCTGCACTAACTAATCGAGAGGACAATAACACACCTACTCCTTGAGAGCCCCGCTCGCTCTCTGGTACCGGCCCAGAAAGCGACCCGACTGCCTGGCAAATCGGTCGTGTCATTGCCCTCTCAGTCACACAAACAATATCAAAATCTCTATCGTCCATCACATCTAATAATTAATCTTTTCTTCCATCCCTCCTCTTACATTCCACGTAGCTACTTGTAGCTCCGTCCCCCACCTCCCGCGGTTCCGGACATGGCGTGTTGGTGGTCCCCAACGTCGCCTTGGGGGCACGCGCTGTCAGTGCGCTCTCTCTCTCGTGCACGTATCTCAGAATGTTTCAATATAATATGAATGATTATAATGCCACAAGTGCCGCACTCCCCGCTGTCGTGCCAGACAGCGCGAGGTCGTCGTCGATGGTGTTCTATCTCGCTCCCTCCGGCGCGTAGGGCGCCTTCGCGCTCCACAGCGTGCCCGCGTCGCTTCAGGTCGTCGCAACGTCGTGCTCTCTACGACCTTGATTTCTCTGCGAATTCCTATTGGGATTCTTAGAATTTTTGTTCTTCTTCCGTTTCACTAACCCCACCGTGTTTTTCGACTACGGGACGTGTCGCGTTGCTTCTGTTCCGGATTATCGGACTTCTGAATGGTATCGAATCATTTTTAGCAGCCGGTGTACTTGTCCCGTATAATGTCAACGACCGATCTTGTAACGTTGCCCGACCTAGTTCGAAAGTGAGTGAGTAGATTTTTGTAAATGCCTTATGAATCGATAAATATTAGTTACCTTTGGGAACTTCCACACGGTTTTCGATTTATATGTTCTTTCTAGACTTTAATATTAGTAAAGTTTTGCATCCCTCGTGACTAAACTATGTTTCCTCGTTAAAGAAAATGCTATTAAGATTTATATATTTTAGGTTCTGTAGCTAAAAAAGTTCGTAAAGTAAGTTATATTAACCTTAGGAAATCTAATATGATTTTGCCTTTGAAAGTTTTAGCAAACTTTTATATATACTTGAGTATTTTATTTACTAACGCAGAGTTGTTGTCCAAGGACAGCAATATTTAATTTATGTAGATGAAGAAGAAAATATAACATTTATTTACTAAAACAAATTTAACTTTTGGAACTTTTGAGACGAATGAACGTTTCGAAACGTCTTTAGTAGTTTACATTCAACAAAGGACGGTATTCTATACGCTTGTGAACCAGCTCGCTGCACATTTTATCGCTTGCATTAGAAAACTTGTAGAGCACTCGATGGCGGTCAACACTCGTCGAGCGTGTAAACTTTACTTTCACGAGAAAGCGTGCTGAGAGAGATAAAGACGTCATCGTTACATCGCATGCAACATTGGACTTTTATAATTGAATATTGAAAAATGAAATTCAAACTGTTACAAATATTTGATTGAACACGTGTTTCGTGGTTTTTTTAGAATACGGGGTGAATTCTGGAGGGTGAATGAATTCGGGGTGAAGGGTGCAAATAAGCGGGCGAATCTGCGCGCGCCCACTGGTATGTTATAACTCTAAATGCTAAAAAAACAAGTAAACGAATGGAAATGTGGAAATGCCAATTTGTAAACTGCCACCTTTAGAGATGTACCGGAGTATAATCAAGTCACCTCCCTTGAGCAAAACTATTTAATGTTAAATTACTTCACTAATTAGCTGTATAACTTTGCAGGATGGAGCGGGATGCACTTTTCACTGTTTTCCTTTGATACCTTAGCTAACATTATTTCGTATAAGAATTTTTTGGTGGAAAATCATAAATTAATGCAACAAGAAGATATTCTGTGATATATAACCTTTTCTTCTATACCTTTATTCTATAAATTTATTATAATATAATAATAAAATTTTTATTTTCAGCTTCTCCACTTTTTGCCGAACTTTCGAGCGATTACGCTTTTGCCTTGTGACCAGAGGGAAGAAACGTAAATGTTAATAAATAATAGTTAATTCAACCGAGTTCGAATCGAACACACAGCGTTACAGTCACACACTCGTGCCTCTGCGCCATAACGGACTCAAAATAGTGTAATTGTACTATAAATTTTATTTTATATATTAGCCGAATTTGCATACAATATGAACATCGCCGCAAGCTACAACATACAAAACTACAATTATAAACAAAATAAAATAAATATCTTTATAGTAATAAGACTTTTAAAATTTTATGAATTCCATTCATTCGTTCATATCAATATCAATTTTATGTGACAAGTATTAAGCACTTAAACTGCGCGTCTCTAGTACAAAAGAAAATTGTATTGACCGAACGAAACTAAATATTATTGTTATGCATGCAGTCAGGCTCATCTAGAGTAATACAATGCACCACTGAGTGCCACCAAGATTGTCTACAAATTATTTTAAATACACAATATATATATATATATATATATATATATATATATATATATATATATATATATATATATATATATATATATATATATATAAATATATATATATATATATAGGGGAGAGGGGGGTAGCTTTGAACAGGGGCACCTTTGAAAATATGTGTTAACAGAGCTATTTTAAAAAGAAATTTTGTTAGATTTTTTTTGAGTAGTGGCAGCACTAACCTGCACACGTGTCACTTGTCACCGCTGATATATGAGAGCCCGTGGTTGAGTTACGAGGAGTGTTTGATTTTGAGTAAAATTTTATACATTTTTAACCCTTTCAGGACCATAAGGTTTTGAGAGGTGTTGCGTTCATTTTAACTGTTTAATATAACTTATTATGGATCTAAAAAACATATTTTTAAAGAAAAATATTAAAATTAGTTTTAGTTTTTGTGTTTTTTTATGGGACACGGCTGTCCCTGTGGTCGTAAGAGGTAACTTATTGTCATAAAAATCATCTTTATAATTATATGATTTATAAATTAAGTAGGGGGTTTAATAAAAAAAATCGCTTTGATTATTACACATATTTATATATTTCAACGAAATAATATACTACTTTATCTAAACACTCAAATAGTAAAATTATACTGGTTATGAAAGTCAGCGAAATAATTTCTTTCATTTGTATAGCAGAGATGAGCTTTACAGATCAGCACTACCATCATTTGTATAGTTTTCCTTCTTATTCTTGGCACAATACGCATCTCTTGCGGACACTGGCTTCATCCATTGCTTGTAATGGTAACTGTGGCTTTGTAGATTTTCGTACGACACTTACTTTTCAAATCAGAACATAGACATGTTCTTGGATAGATACAGAGGTGTTTGGTAGTAAAGCCGTTGAATAAACACCAAGCTACGACTTGCCTAAAGCTCTTTGCCTTTTGCCTTGCTGTAGGCTGGTAAAAAG
>JAATLQ010021580.1:0-15944 GCA_013421005.1 Heliconius erato x Heliconius himera
TTGTAATATCTTCCATGTACAGACACCGATGAGTTAGGATTTTATTGTAAATATCGATAAGTTGTGTTTTTATTTCAAAAATTCAAGTGAAGATTCTCATGGGAGGTACGAAAATGCGACCTAAAGTTTTAATAAATTTGTCATTAAAAATCTTCATTGCGTTGCAAACATACATTATAGGTATATCAAAACACGAACATAATTCAGTGTGTTAATTAAATAATTTTGTGGTTTAAGCGGGCGAAGCCGCGAGCGGGTCGCTAGTAATAAATATGTGTCAAAAGCAACATTGTGAAACGTAAAGTGAAGAAATAAACATGGCGTCCAATTAAGGCTTAGTAAATTGTGAAAATCTGTATCAGTGTAGTTAAATTCAAAAATGATAGTTAAATTCAAAAATTATATTTAGAGGCACTCGGGGGTCAGTTTAAACAGAATTAAAAATATTATACATGTAGCAATTAATATAACAGAAAATCGTAACTAACAATATTATTATGAAACAATGTAAATACTCGTCAATTCATATATTTTACGGGATAGTAATAAGTTCAAATTTTGAATAAATTATGTTTACCTGTACCTTGACGCCACATGGGTACATTCCTACATTAATATCAGATATTACGGTTTACAGTTCCTTGGAGCACAGAAATTAAGCTCTAATACAACGCAGTCAAAAGATATGAGCATTTATGTATCGTTTATGCTTCATATTGACTTAAATTAAAGACGAAGGAAGATCTTATAGTACAAATTAAGAAAGAAATCGGAAAAGTAAAAAAATATTAGTTACTTATTTGTTACGCCCACTGTGGGCGAGTCCGACTCGCGCTTTTTGCAGTTGGTTTTTTCTTATATATATTTAAATAAACATTCTTATATTTCAAGCGGGCATAGCCACACGGGGGCCGCTAGTAAGAAAAACCGAAAATTAAACCAAGAAAATTTTGGGACTGTAACAAAAAAGGGAAAAATAGGTAACAAAATAAAAATGTATGGTATTACCATGTATACGAATCTATAAAAATCACAGAATATATATATTTTTTATTTTTTAAAAACCATTCAGTCTTCTAATAAAACTTCTATTTAATTTCCGGGCGTATTATAATTACTGATACAATCATAACAAATATTTATATTTTACTTTGAAAATAAAAAAATAATTGAGTTTGAAATAACACTTAGTTAAATAGAACATGCTGCGTTAAATTCTGCCACCCAACAAGCCAAGTCAGTAAATAAAAGAAAACCGAGTAACATGATAATATATATATTATTTTTTATATAAAATATTACATTTAGTATAAAAAAGGTTAAAAATATAATTTAGTTCAAAAGACTTGAATCTTTGTGGTCTCTTTATTAAGTATTTTATCTAATCAGCCATCGTTAGGCCTTTAAATAAATCCCTAAGTAATAAATCTACTAGGAATATGATAAGGGAACAAGACGAGGGTAATATCCGAAGTTGCAAAGGTGATATAAATATTAACTTGAGTTTTTTATGACATTATTAACAATAACCGCAATAATTTTCGTATTATTTTAATTTCAATTGAGGCCGTCGTGGCGCCGCAGGGGCACAAGCGCGTGAATGTAAAGCGACGGTTGTGGGCTCGATCCCCACTCAGGGGAATGATTTATTAATATTTTCATTTCTCCGCTCTGGCAGCAAGACAAAAAACCCGGCGTTAAGTTTTGCGACTCAACATGCAGTGCCTTAAAAAAATCAGCGGAAAGTGGGAAACGGAGTGTCTTAACACTAAGTTCTCTCTGCCTACCCTGCTGAGTGCGGGATACAGCGTGAAGCTGAACAATTGAATAAAGATTTTTTAGGCATTGCGCCAGTCGTGGCGCAGCGGCACAAAGTGTGACTGTAAATCGACTGATTGTGGGTTCGATCACCACTCGAGGAGATGAAATATTTACTTAAATTTATATTTCCATTTCTTCGCTCTGGTGTCGAGGCAAAGCGCGGCGTTGAGTTCTGCCACTCAACACGCAATGCCTCCAGAATTCGGCAGAAAGTGGGGAACTGAGTGTCTTAACACTAGGTGTCCTCTGCCTACCCTGCTGTGTGCGGGATACAGCGTGAAGCTGATTTGATTTATTTATTTTTAGACATTGTATAAAAAATTACATATTCCAAATTATTCATTATATATGGTACATACGAGCATATTTTTATTTCGCGGCAAACATCGTGTATTGTAATTAAAATATATAAGTATTCCACATGTGTCCCAGAGGGTAATTAGTTTCTTAATAAATAAATTGCTACAAAATAAAGGAAATCCAATTAAGGCAACAAAATGGAAACTTGGCAAGTAATGAAAATCTGGACGTCTATACGATTGTGTTATATAAGAAGTCTATACTGGAATGATAAACGAAATTGGAACAGAAGGGGGAAACGAGAAATGAAGTAGTCATAAAAGAAAATGAGTTAACAATTTTCTTTTCCAATTTCTAGAATATCTTATATATATTTTTTTATTAAATATTTATGGCTTGAGTATATCGTTTGAAGCATAAAGTGTGACAGTAAACGCGACAGGTTGTGGATTCGATACCATGTCGAGAAAATTAAATATTTCATATTTTAATTTTTTCCCTCTGGTGTCAAGGCAACGCGAGTTGAGTTCCGCCGTTCAATACGCAAAATGTCTTCAAAATTTGGGGGAAACTATGGTGTCTTAACATCAGGTTCCCTCTGCCTACCCACTCTGTTGAGTCTCGGACTCAGCTTGACGCTAAAAAAAAATCAAGTATTCTTTTTTAATTTCTAGAGTATCTTATAAGTTTTTTTTACAAAATGGTTTTGGCTAACATACTTATGTCGTTTACAACGTGCACATATCTTATTGTCGTGTGCATTAGGCGAACAAACCATGACTAGCGCTAACAAGTAGTAAATAAGTTAAATATGTTTTTTAAAATCTTACATAGTTATATTTTTTTATTTATAACAAAACACAATATTGTAAATGTAAATTTTTGGTTCGTTACTCTTTCACGATCAAGCCACCTGTAATAATTTGAAAGTTGAAAGAATTTGTTTCCATAAAATTTAAATTCTATAAATTTAAATTTGTTATTCGATAAATTCAATTTCAATGTGAAAACGACTTCCCAAGCTGAGATAAATGCTGACGATGCCTCTATGAAGATTGCTTAGTTGGCCAATAATATAAATTTTACTTTTTTGTTTCGTATAGTACCCTGCATATAGCAGGATAGGCGGAGGAATTTAGTGTGAAAACACTCCTTTACCCACGCACTGTATAACTTTTAAGATATTGCATGTTGACTGGCGTAACACAACGCCGCTTAAATTAAATAAATTAATCCCCCATAATGGGAATCGAACTCATAACCGTTGCGCTTACAGTCAAACATTCTACCGCTGCACCATAGCTTCCGGACAGCATAAATAATATTTGTTTTCTTTAAAACATGCCATTAATTATATGAAGAAAAGAAAAAGAATTATATGAAGAAATTTGAGGAAGTATCTTTTTGTGTTTTTTATGTTATTATGTGTGACAAGGAAAATCCCGCCCTGAGTTTAAGCAAAATTCTGATTTAAGAATATGAGGGCGACCAAATTAGCTACAAATTGGCGTAACAAACCAAATTATCTTCGTTTGTTTTACACATTTGATTGACGTAAATTTGCTTTGCATTGAAATTGTGCTTGTAAAAGAAAAACAACTTTATGTTGAACGAGACTAATGATGATAATAATCGAGTGATTAGATAATAAAACGTTATTTCGAAAAATTGTTTTAAATATTTATTTTTATTATAATAGGACCTTAAATAAGTTCTCGCTGTTTTTTTTGTTTAAAAAAAATAATTTAAAATATAATGCTCAAAATGACATTACTCAAAGTATTGTCCAAAGTAATAATATAAACAGATCGTCGTGGCACAGCGTGTGACTGTAAGCGCGACGTTTGTGTATTCGATTCCATTTGAAGGATTTCTCCTCTTGGACTTTGTTCACCTGGACTTTATACTGTAAAAGTCATGTCGATGAGCCTATTTTGTAGGATTATCGAAATGTAAATGCCTCAATGCTCCGTTACACTCTCTAATTGTTTAAATATATTAAATTATCTACATTTCCACTTTCTAAGTTCAGTAGTTTCTTTATATTTAAATAGTTGTTCGGGACATTTTGACAACAACTGTTCACGGTTACAGTTTCGTCTATGCGTTGTCTGTCAGTTGCTGAACTCAGTATGTATTATGTCGAAAAATAGTTGGAAAATGGAGACTGAAAGACACTTTTAGTTTGGTTTATCTTTCTTTACAGCATACAAAAATTGTAAAATTTACCTGTAAGGAACAATTATGTTACTTTTTGTGACGAGCTGTGCAGTTAGGGGGTGAATAGAAACCACCACGTTGTACTTCAGGATATCTTTTCTCTACCCAATCCCAATTCCACTTCGGTTTTGTTGACTGATAATGGAACTAAACAAAATATATTTTTATTACACATGACAATGAAGTACAGTATCCACCTATATTATAAATTCGAAAGTAACTGTCTGTTGTCTGTCTGTCTGTGTAGCAATGAGGGCCAAACCGCTTTGTTATTTGAAGAAAAGGTCGAAAACCTTGTAATTATCAATTATTCTTTTATTATTTAACTAAATCTTCAGTATAGCATAGCATAACTTAGCATTATTAATTTATTTACTGTTTTATTATAATATAGTGTTAGAAATCAGAAGTGGGTAACGTTTTTAAAAAAAACACGTCAAAAACACACATCGTCTATATGATTCTAAACTATTTGGAAAGAGATACTATGTAATTGCAATAAGCGATATATATCACCTACTAAGAATATTTCACACTAGTTTACTACTTCGATTGAGATAGTTAAGGTATCTTGATTAATATCTTTAGGTATGGGTTTAAAATATTTTACCGCAAAAGGAGCGCTGACACTTCCACTCTGTATATTATCAATAAAAAAATATATTTAAATAAATTATAAGAATTTAAAGATAAATACTTTAGAAAAAAGTCTTTTTTAATTAATTTATTTATTATTACTTAACGCTACAGACACTTGGTCCGTACCCTTTTATAATTTATTATTATATCTAATTTCGTTATCATATATATTAATTATATTATTGTTTACATACAATTAGTACCTATAATAAGAAAATGTTATTTTTAACTACTCATTATTTTACAAAATTTTACTTAGATCTAAGGTGTTAAGCGAGTGTTTATACATGTATATTTAACAATTTTACACATTACAGAAAGAAGTTTAATATTATATAGGTATACATAACATGCCGTATATTTGAAATATTCTAAATATCATTGTAGGTATTCTACTCTATATAAATATCTTGAATACATTATCTATTTTTTGTTCATTTTAACGATTTTACTCTCTAAATCCTAGTTGGCGTTATCAGTTACAAGTTACAACAGCCACACCTTTGTTGAAAACCTAATTAATAAAACTACAAAAGCTTCCCTAAGCTTCAGAGACACTAAATTTATAATCAAACTTTGTACCATCATGAACACATAAATCAAATCTATTTTCCTAGACCTTCATCGTTGTTGTAAACTTTTTCAGACTAAAATAGCGAGTAAATATTCTCAAAGCAAAGTTGTTTCAAGTCAATACTTATACGCGGTTCGTGAAGCCGCGAACATCTGGAGCTGTCTCCAGATAGAAATAAAATTGAGAAAATCTTTCCCATTTCCGTAGAACTATTGATATAATTCGAAGTAAAAATAAAGATATTTTTATAGAATATAAAAAATGTTGATATGTACGTTATATTTACTTATACTGTTACTTCCGTATTTAGTAGGCAAGTCTATGAGAACGTTGTGTCAAAATACTTACTTTTGCACTCTCCATCTGAATTCACACTGTCTTCCGTTATAGCAGAGTATTCAGAGGGTACCTGGGAACCTATATTAAGACACTCTATTCTCGTCAAAATAGTTCGGTTCTTTCCGCGAATTCTGGAGACGTTATATGATAAGTGACGTTGGGTATGTTACACTTTGTCGTACTGTGTTGAGAAATAAAAATAAGTCATTGCTCCGAGTAGAAATCGAATCCACAACCATCGCATTTTTAGACATAACCTGTTTTACAAAGCACCATGCCAAAAATAAAGTAGCGCGAAGGCAATGAAATAAACATGAAGATCATTTTATATTTTCCTTTAAAATTTTTATTGTTTTTTGTTTTTTAAGTAACTTCCTCCTACAAATTAATTTTGTGAAGAGACACCCACTCATAAAGTAAGTCAATAAGATTTAATTTTGATCTATTAAGATTTTAATTAAAACTCAATATAGCTTACACAAAACTTAATTTTAATCAAAGGTCCATTTTCAAATAAGTCCAATAATTTTACAGTAAAAATACCAAGTGGTAGGTTAATATTTTTTTAGAACCGTATAAAAATTTGAACATAGCGGACGGTTGGTTGGGCGGTTTCGAAAGGCGTGGGTTCAACTCTCGCTGCGTTCAAATTTGTATACCTTTCTAAAAAAAATCTTTACTTAAGTACGGACAATTTAAAAATGTAAAATATTATATTTATTTTCCCTAATAGCTATAAACAATCAGTCCTCGACATTTAGGGCGAAGTTAAAAATCGTCGAGTCACAGACGCGGCCGGTCCGTGTCCGGAGCAGTGCCGCGTCAGTAGCCGCGGTGATAAATCGTACTCTTCTGCCTTGTAAATGTTTGTTTTTGATATGTTGGTAATACTACATTTAAATTTCGCAATTTTGGCATTTCCGTTGAAAATAACGATTCATATGACATTTTGTATGTAATCCTAGTTAGTGTAGTTCTAACCTTTTTATTTTAAATTTAAATTTAGAGTTGACTTTGTTTTTAAATTGACTTAAAATGATTTTGTGAAAATACATACGACACACATTCTTACACTTTCAAATTTAAAGGTATAATATAGCTAAAGAATCATCAATCCTCATGCACTACCAAATAAACTATGGTAAATAATCGAGAATATAATAAAGTTCTCTATTTAGAACTTTCGATATTATGTAGAATTAAATTTACAATCATAAATAAATACTAAAATTCCTTACAACGTGTTTTAAAATGCTTTTGATTTACGTAAAACTTAGGTTTCATTTTAACTCAAAGCGTGCTATGGAAATGTGTGTTCACGAAACACAATCATAGCCTTTAGTTTAATAGATATAAGGAATATTATTGTATGCACAAACGATGCTATGGTCCACAGTGCAGAATGTATTACACATTCAGCGCTTGCAGCTGCTGTCAGGAAAACAGTAACATTTGGCCTTCCAAGTGAATATTGAATTTAAAGTTACGTTCTTGTTTTTGAATATTTTGATTATTTTTTGTAGAGAAAAGATAAATAACATCTTTTGTGTATCTTTGTAAATTATATTTAGAAAGCAATGACTAGATACAGAATTAAATGATATATGATGACTATGTAAAATAATTGAAAGCTGTACAAGCTTGTAACTTCTCGTTATTGGATTCTACTTGTAACACAATATCTTAATACAAAATAATATTTTTTTATACCACCACTAACAATGAATTTAAATTTAATTAATTAAAAGTTGTCCAAAATAAGCCAAACTGGAAGGATATGTAAGATAAATTGACTTATAAGAAAGTTTAAAAAAAATAGCTTCGCGCTGTATCCGTAAGGTAAGCAGACCGAACCTAGTGTTAAGACACTCCGTTCTCCACTTCCAGCCTAATGTAGAGAACACGTTATTTCTTAGTTTTTCTATGATCATCTACATATCTGTCGCTAGTTTGTGGCATACCTTAGAAGTCACTAAGATCATATGTTAAAAGTGCTAAAATCGACCCTATATCAAAGCAAATAGAGTCAAAATGGCGCCATTAGCCAACTTCCATCAACGTGCAAAGTTTCGAACGTTTCCGATTATTTTCAAGCGATCTCATAACTTTGAGGCAAATACATACATACATACGTGTATGTACATATATCTACATATATCTCATAAACTTAAAAACGTATATCGTTTTTTATGAAATAAGATAAAATTAAATCAAATCAGCTTCACGCTGTATCCCCACACACAGAAGCTGATAAAAAAAATATGTTTTTTAATACTTGCATAAATTGCTTTAATATGAAATTAAAAATTATTTTAAAACGAATTGGCTTTTAATATGATGAAATTGATTCAAGATTGTGGAAAGTGTTAGTAGCGCTAATTTTAGTTTTATAAATATTTTTTTATTTAATATTCGTTAAATTGCTTCCTGCTAATGTATGAATTGCTTGATATTATATATTTGATAAAATATGGATATAAATTTTATTTCTAAGTACGTAGAAGTTTAAGGATATTTTAATGTTATGACGTTATCGTAACTTAGCCATAGCAGATAAGATGTGACAGCGATGGACTCTCACCAGGGGGGAAAATTATAAGAGAGTGAGATAATATTTTAGTCTTACTCTCGATTTATTTATTATACCTCTGGACTCGGAAACTTCGAATTTTGCCAATCATAGTATATATTGGTTTAAATAACTATTAAAAACATAATACAAAGATATCCAACTACGTGTAGACAAAGCCCGGCGTTGAGTTCCGTAACTTCTCGAAAATTGGGCGGTGTATGTTTCAACTTTTCCACTGCCTACTTTGCTACAGAGAAGGACCATGAAGTTATTATAATCGCAGGTAAATAATTAAAAAAAAAATAATTAAATTAAATTAGCTTCACGCTGTATCCCGCACACAGCAGGGTAGGCAGAGGGAACCTAGTGTTAAGACACTCCGTTCCCCACTTGCTGCCGAATTCTGGAGGCATTTCGTGTTCAGTGGCAGAACTCAGCGCCGCGCTTAACCTCGACACCAGAGCGAAGAAATGGAAATATAAATTTAAGTAAATATTTCATCTCCTCGAGTGGGGATCGAACCCACAACCAGTCGGTTTTGCAGTCACACCTCGTGCCGCTGCGCCACGACCGGCCTCTAGTAAGGTAAATAATAAACCGATTATTCCTCTAGAAATGGTGCCTCACATTAACCTCAAATAAACACTTTCATCAAATTGTATTTACGACGCATACAAATAGGCTTTGCCGCTCAATCTTATGTGAATAAGAGAACTGCCTACGAGAGATTACAAAAGCGAGTACTTTGCTATACGATTCTCAACTTTATTCCCTTCTATTAAGATAAATCATTTCGTAACAATTGTTGCAATGCGGAATGATGAAATATTATATATTCGTAGCGAATAATTCAGTCTAAAATACAATAAAGATGCTATTAACGATGTCATATTTAAAGGACGGAAATATAATTTTTGTGTTAATTTAACTTGGCTCTTAAATAAGTAATGGACCTTTTGTAGTTTTATTTCTCTATGTTTTGATTTCTTTCTACTATTATACTTTTTGTGTAATATAGTTTCGTCATATATTTAAAAAGAACATGGGGTCTATTTGATAACTAACCTATTATAGAAGTCATTATCGCATAATCATATACAATGGTAAACACAATAGTTGTGGGTTCGATCCTATCGATTATTTGAGGATATAAATTATTTTCTCCAAGTCTCGAAGTAGAACGTAAGATGAAAAACGGAGTGTCTTGGTCTTGATCTCGTTCTTTCTGTTTATGTTATGCAGTATTAAGCGTGAAGCTGTAAACAAATAATCGTTTCTCATTATTAATATGAAAAAAAAATTACATTGTTAATACTTATTACTTACATTTTTCATGCATTTAAACTATAATACATGCGAAAATTCTTATTATAATTACTAATAAAATAATAGTAGGTACGTGTAGAAGATGCTCCCAGTCTTTTATTTTTTTTTAATCATAACCTTTTCAGGAATCATGCTTTATGACAACCTGCGTGACTTTTAGTTTTGTCGTAAATATTTTGTGGTGTTCTAATGATCTAAATTCGATATAAACAGATTCATTAACTATACCGGAAATTAACGTTTCGTTTCTGTGTACAATTTGTATTTTTTAATGCTTTTTTTCGGATATTAACACGCTGTATATGCATTAACCAAGTAAATGATCTATTAATATGATAATATTGATAATGATTGTATAATGATAATATTTTTTTTTGTTGAGGACAAAGATTATTTTACTCTCTCGCTTTTTGTGAGATTTTTTTTGCTAATTTTGGTTATAATATAATAATTATAAAGATGCATTGAAACTTAAATAGTGAGACGGTAAGTACACAAGAATGGAGATAAATACATAATTTTGTTAGTCTTTTATATACATGCTTTTATTTTTGTTTTTGAATCGAACTCAATCAAAGTTTACGAGGAGACTGACTTTATGATGTTAGTATCAATAATTATTAGTATCTTTTAAAATATATCTTTTACATGCTTATATGACATACAAAAAATTTTACAAATGAAAACTTTACAGTACAGAGTTACAATTTTACTACATTTTTTATATTTTACTATACTATACTCATTGTTATTCTCTACGGAGTCTCCGCATATTTTTGTATATTTAATAGTCACATGTGTCGACCATAATTTTATCAATATATGTTAGTAGATGCTATATTTAAATGTTAAATACGTAACTCTTTAGAGCCTTTCCTTCTCCCTCAACATCGAATATAGATATTCATTATTATAACCACTGCGCCACAAGATGCGTTGAGGTAATATTAATACATATTTAAGTTGTTTTATTATAATTCGTCACTAAAAACGTTAAATATATGTATTGACCTATACACAGATAGGATAGTAAGAACGAACCTGGGAACCTAGTGTTCCCTCTGTTCCTCTTAAAACACATCTGTATCCCACTTTCCGCCGAATTATATTATTATTATTAACCTGCCTACATAATAATAATAATATTTACATAAAAAGAGTTGGTAAAATGTCTAATATCTCATAATTATCTTATAAATATTGAATAAAAATATTAATTCAGTTTTGGCTCGTCATAGAAAGAACTGGCATATTTTTCTCTTGTTCCTTCACCCCGTCGACATTCATTGTGCGAAATAAACTCATCTTATCGAAACCAGAATCTTGATAAAACAGTGCGCGCCTGTTTTTACAACAAAAGATATGTTTTATTATTTTTTATGTGCCATATTCAGGATATTTCTGCAGTGACTGTAAAGTAAATTGATTGTAATATTTAGAAAATAAGAAAAAAACAAAAATCATTTGTTATATGATTTTTGTCAATTTTAGGTATATTGCATACGTAGTTACCAAGGTAAAAGCCCAGCGTTGTTTCCGCCACTCAACATGCAATCCCACGAAAAATTCAGCTCAAAGTGGAGAACGGAGTGTCTTAACACTACACTTCCTCTGTCTACCCTGTTTTATGGGGGAGCTTATTACTTTGATTAATTGCAAAAACTATGCAGAATATTTAAAATTGTCGTTTTGCTTTTGCCGTTTGGTACCATTTGTAATTGGATGTATCTAGACCCGTCGTGGTCAGCTAGATGCACGAATTGCGGTACCGCGCTGGCATCAAATTTAATTTTTCCCTTTGTTGTAGAGAGAATGGAGTATTTTTCTTGTCTATTTTTAAACGGTTTCTTTTTTTTTTGAATACACAAACATGAAACATTTCGTGTTGAAACTCGACACTACGGTGTGTCTTGTCAAGGAAATAAAAATTAATTCAATCCCACCAGTGAAAGTGGAATCCACACCGCAACACTTAGAGTCAGATGCAGTCTCACTGCATCGCAGCCTTAAAACAATATGCGTAACAATCCCCAATATTTAATATTTACTTAAAATACAATGTCATACTATGACATTGTATTTTAAGTAATTATTAATTAATTAATGTCTCGGGTCCGTCGTGGCGTAGTGACACAAGCGTGTGACTGTAAACGAGACGATTGTGGGTTCATTTCGTTTTTGCGTCCTGGTAACGGGGAGGAACGGACGGTTTTGACACTAAGTTCTCTCTGCCCTGCTATAGGCAGAATACAGCGTGAAGCTGAGAAAAAAAAGAGAAAAAAGTAAATTACAATTTATCTAGAAGAATATATATATATATTTTAAATTATATATTATTTCTTAACTTGGTATTTGTTGGGACCGCCACAGGATTACTAAGCCCAAACTTACTGCAACGACCGCTTATTTTAAAGTTTAGAGGTTTCAGCTTAATTATTTAAGTATTAGGAGACTTGGCTATACTGTTTTTTTTAGGAACGTTCGTAGGCTCTTGCGAATTAAAATAATGTTATCTCTACTAATATTATGAATGTAAAAATTTGTGAGGAAGTTTGATCCATTTTTACACATAAACTAACGAACGGATTTTGATGAAACTTTACAGTAATGTTAATTAGCTTATACAAGGTGAAAGTGTCAGCACCACTTTAAATGAAACCATAGTTTTAATTACTGTATAAAAGCCTAATACATTTTTAAAAAAATCTCAAAAATAAAAAGGTGATTTTTTAAACAAAATAAATAATAAAATTATTGTTGTAATATAAAACGCCAATTGTCAAAAACGATGCAAGCACACATAAACCAATCAAAGGGAAACCGTCGCATACGCCTCATTCCAAAATCGAGTCGTAGCTATTGGAGGCAAAGTTCAAAGTTGATTAACCTTTAGTAGTATTTTTGTAGTATGTGTTTGTTTACGTTATAGATATTTTTAACATTTTATTAAAGTGTTATTCCATACTTAGAAAAGAAAATACTCCTTTAGAAAACGTATAAAAATTTGAACGTAGTCGGACTCGAACCCACGCCTCCTGGGAACCGACAAGGCGCTCTGACCACAGCCATACGTTCTCATCAAGCTACGTCGAAATTTTTGTACGCTTATTACAACTTATGTATGTTGTTAGCATCTCTGTAGGGAGATTTTTACAAATTTCAGCTACTCAAAGATAACTAATTGCCAAGAATTATCGTTTGGCAAGCGAGAATGCTGTATATATAATAATAACTGTGTTAATTTGAACGTCATATAAATATGACTAGGAATATTACGTTATATATAAAAAACGGGTAAATAAATTTATTTGGCCACCGAGACCCATTTCGAGTCGCCTCGTAAAACAACAATTCAGCTAAGGCGAAGTAGATCACATCCTGAAGGAGTACTCATCTTAACTTTGTCTTGTACCTATCTACTTTGCGTCTATTGCGGTTTTTTGGCGACATGATGGAAGCTTAATAAAAGCTAAGTACTCGATATTTTTTTTTCTTTTTCTTTCCTTTACAGAATTCGTATTTTATTATGTACGCACTATTTTAAACAATTTCATTTTTATTATGAAATAAAACTGTTAAAGAATGAGTCGGGCTTGGCAATTGAGGGTTTCGTACCAATTTTAGGAAAGTACTTAATACGTAAAAATTGATAAACACATTAGTTATGAACTTCAATTATTAGTTGATTATAAATCTTATCTGCAATATAATGTAAATTTCTATTTTTTGATTCTTTTTCCTATATTTGTTATGCAAGGTGTCATTTCTTGTCAGATTTCGTAATTGTAACATATGTGAAATACCCAATGGGATATTTTCCATATTCTTCGAATAACGATGACAAAGTTAAGTATGTATTCATTTTGTATTAAATTGATTTCTAAGCTTGTAATGATTTTTTTCTTTATTTGTATTATAATTAAGAATTACAATACAAAGAATCACAAAGTAAGAACTTCGTAAAATTAATTTATTTTAACATAACAACGGAAAATAAAGATAACGCAAGTTCTAAAATAAAATAAAATCTTGTATGCTGTTTACCAATCTAACATATTTACCACCCCCTTGGCACGTCGCCAAGAGACGCGCAATACTAATACTTCAACCTGGTAATCACGATTTTCCGTGACCTACATTTTTGTCCAAAGTGTCATTGTCGATACCGTCTCCGTTGTTAACGGTAATTGATCAGTTAACGTAAATTCCCTTATTGCTAAGCTCCTGTTTTCTTATATATTTTGTCTATATTTATATATCACTAAAATATCTATCGTGTCGCTGGGACACAAGCGTGCGATAGTAATAAGTAACGCGACGGTTGTGGGTTCGGTTGTAACTCGAGAGAATGAATTATTATGTATTTTACTTTGACTCGCTTTCGTACCAAGGAAAAAGCGCGTCGAGTTTCGCCACTCAACATGCCTCAATGCCTCCAAAAAATCAGTGGAAAGGAATAAACGGAGTGTCTTAATGAGAAACAAAGTGTCTTAACAGTAAATTCCAAAGTTCCCTCTGCCTACCCTGCTAAGTTCGGGATTCAGTGTGAAAATCAAAAAATCTATATAGCTACGTATGTACATAGTTCCAAATAGGAAACGAACGCCAGGACAGCGTCTAATATATGTATATTATTATAGTATCGTCTAATATATGGTTATTATTATTGAAAAATATTTTTTTATATTGAAATACATAACCTTGACCCATTTTTGGTTACCATTATCTTACTCAAAAAAAAAGAAGATCTAGAACAGCTTCCGATGAACGTATATGGGTCAAATGAATGCTATGTCACTTATGTGAAGTCAGTCCCGCGGTCTCTCCAGGCAGAAGGGGCGCCGCTAACAGTCTAGTCTAAGTAATTAATATAAGCCGCGAGCTGGCATCTCGCCAGAACGTGCTGAACTCTTCTTGGACGTGAAACGTGCTGAAGATCTAATTCCTATGAAGAATTAAATTTATTTGTACTATTATATTTTTTGTATAACATGTCAGATACATCAAGTTGACGCTGTCGCGGCGAAGTTATTCTCTTAGTACCAACTAAAGCAAAAAAGCGGCATTGAGTTGAGTAGAAAATTCGGTGGAAGATGGAGATAATAGTGTTCTAACACTAGGTTCCTTTCCCTACTTACTTGCGGGATACAGCGTGAAACTTACAAAAAGTCAGATATATGTATATGTATGTGTGCACTCGTGTGTGTGAAAATTCCCAACATAATGCCGGTCATAGTTCGTTCTCGGTCTGATTGGCTGAAGCGTTGGTATGTACGCATTTATTGTTTCTCATATACTTAGAACAGCAGTCGGATATCGGACCGAGGTCGAACCGTGACTAAAACTCAGAACTATAGTATGAATCCTCCCTTAATATCTTAAGCGTGGCCGAAGAAAAAATTAATATATCTTATAGGCATACTTTTCAAAAGTGAAAACATTGAATCAAACATTTTATTTATTGTAAGTTCAAAATTCTTGTGGAAATGTTCATGAAACAATCTTGTTTCACTAATGTGGATGATAAAGCGTAATGTTAAGTCTATCGCGGCGTAGTAAGACTTCGTATAACTAAAAGCACGATTATTGCGGGTTCAACTAGCACTCGTGCCGCCTCCTTCCCACTGACAGACAAAGTGCAGCGTTGAGTTCTGCTAGTCAACGCGCAATGTGCCGATTTCAGGTGGGGCGGTGCAAAGCTAAAAATTAATTAAACGAGATATTTTGAATTATAAGATTTGTATAAACTCATGAAATATAATCTAATTTATCTTTGCAATAATTTATTTTAATTTGATTAATACGTAATTACTAAACTTATTAATCTTATTAGATGAATAAATAAAATCAAAACCACAGACTAGTAAAGTACCACAGCGAGATAATAGAAAGCAGAAAGATTTTTTTTGAATTTCTTGTCTGTCTGTCGACATATTTTTGACTGAACCGATCTCTCCCGACTCTCCCGACCTCTCTCCGGACCTCTCCCGACCTCTCTCCGGAACTCTCCCGACCTCTCTCCGGAACTCTCCCGACCTCTCTCCGGAACTCTCCCGACCTCTCTCCGGAACTCTCCCGACCTCTCTCCGGAACTCTCCCGACCTCTCTCCGGAACTCTCCCGACCTCTCTCCGGAACTCTCCCGACCTCTCTC
>JAATLQ010021584.1:0-11391 GCA_013421005.1 Heliconius erato x Heliconius himera
AGCTGGCGGCCATGCTGTTCATCTTTCCGCTCACGAACACGGCTGCAGCTCTGCCGAACCCGACTACGGCTACACCTGCTGCTACGCCTGCTGCGGCGTCCTTCCTCACGTCCATGTCTACTGCGACTTCGACGGTGTCTGCTACTACTCCGTTGACTGCGACTATGATTGTACCTTCGACTACGACTTCGGTTATTACGGTTGCCGTAATCACAATCTCCGCTGGGATGTCGAGATTCACTGCTATCGATATCTCTGCTTCTATTCTTTCGTCTACGATCACGATCACGAACACGTTCCGCGTCACTGCTCGTTCTCCGCTCGGTCCGCTTGGGCGTAGTTACAACACCAGTCATCTTTAGGTGTTGGATCCCACTTCTGACATTTGTCAAAATGTCAGGAGGAGAAATAAGAGGTAGCACTTTATGATCACTATTTATTGTTACACTTTCACAAATACGCGCTTCATACGCTCCACACGTCACACTGTTTCAATTTTACACTTAACACAGTTTCAGCATTACACTTTTCACTTGCAAACTTATTTTAACAATAGTAACAGCGATTACACTAACTTTTAACACTTTAACACTGTGACAATTCTTACACCTTACGAGAGGCAGAATAACAACGTACTAACTCAATCCATCAAAAACGTCCCTTAATATAATAGCCATTCCCTTCTCTTTAATAATCAATTATGCGGGTATAATCATTTTTATATTTTATAAATTACCCTAACACTGACAATTCTCTTACAATACATATATATGTATGTGCTGATATTCAGCAGTATTCTCGCAATCACCACATGTTACACAGCCTTGCGCTATAAAAGGGAGATAAGAAACAGATATGGGGCCTCCAAGTGTTATGTTTCCGCGTTCATTGTATTGTTGTTGGTATTCTACGATTCGTTTTATTTTGACCGCTGCAATGTTTAACCTTTCGTAAACCACGTGGGTAAAAGTTGCGTTCTGCACTACGTGGGGTTTTCTATACCCCAAGATCATTCTATCTATATGTAGGTAATATCTTTTCAAAATGTCTTTAATACGTATTTATATTGTTTCTGGACTATTAGGATTAAAAAATAAAATTATTTTGCTAAATATAAAACATATTTTTATTATCTTTAAGCATTGTAACAAAAATAGTACTTTTTTAATAACTAAGAGGAGACCATCATCTTTGGTTTGACTTTATAAAAAAAAACTTTACTAAAAACTTCTTATTGCCCTCTATTTCAGGGTCTATAGATATATTAATCAAAAATAAAACAAAAATAATTAAATATAATCAGTCTTCTAGAGATCCCAATTGGTTTAAATCTGCACAATTTTTGCAAAAAAAATATGCATGCTCTAAGCATATAGGTACTTCGAACTGCTCGTAACTATACTTAGTCTTTCTATCTTTTCTTCTATCGCATTCTGATTTGAAATGATCTGAATCTGAAATGATCTGAATCGCCTTCACTTCCGGGTAAATATAATTCATCTGAGTCGCCATCACTATCATCCATAAGTGCCGATAGTATTTCATATTCATTAATACGTCGAGCCATTATGAGACCTGCAAACAAATAGAAAAACGATCAAAGTAATAAAATAAACTAAATAAATTATTTCTGTAAAAATGGTATATTTTGCATGTCATACTGCTTACCTTTTCGACGACGTCCCGAACTACGTGGGGTTTGTGACACCCTGCGACACTTTGCTGGCGACTGTCCGCTGCGCCTGCGACGCTACTACAAAATTACTATTACTACGTGACCCGGCAACGTTGCAACTCCAGCTACAGGACGTTTCGTGGAATTTGTGCGGTTGTTTAAAAAAATACGAAGATTTTTGTTTCACTGGGGTTTCTTAAACCCCACGTAGTGCACGAAAGGTTAAGTAAAGTATGCCCCTAATGTATTGAACTGATCATAAATAATATGATGTACTAATAAAATAAATAAATAAATCAGCTTCACGCTGTATCCCGCACAATGCAGGGTAGGCAGAGGGAACCTAGTGTTAAGACACTCCGTTCCCCACTTTCTGCCGAATTCTGGAGGCCTTGCGTGTTGTAAATAAATAATATGATGTATTAATAAATTGTTATTATAATAATTGTAAAAAACCTGGCAACTTCGTTTCACTTTATAATGGAAGATTCCTGATGGTGTATGAATTTTGAAAACTAAAAATATTTTAAATGATCAATAATGTTTTTTGATGTAACGAAACGCCGTGTATTAAAAGCAGTGGTATATAACCACAAACTTAACCAATAGACCATATTTGATAAACTTTATGTCCAAAATTTATATATTTCTAGAACGCTTCGCTAGACTATTGAAATACAAAAGCATCCAAATTTCAAAAGAAGAGACGGTTGGAAACTTTTTGCCAAGTGTAACTACTAGATAATCTAAAAGTGATTCAAAATGCTAAGAAACATAACTCTGACTTACTCTAATTTTTCTGTGAAATACTAAAATATTTTTAATCGATGCTCGATACTAAGTTGATACAATAAATGAGGACTTATATCACAATCTCCAAACTGACTTGGAAATATTCCAGGAATGACATCTATTTGTGACATACAGAAAACTAAAAGATCTTTTATTATTGGTTCAAATTCTCACCATCACCCACCCGCTTTCAAATATCTACTATCAAACTAAACCTTTCATTGGAGTATCAAATTCAAACTAACTCCTCCGATTCTGCAAATCTTTATATTTAGCTTCGCTCTGCTGTCGAGGCAAAGCGCTGCGTTGAATTCTGCCACTCAACACGCAATGCCTCCAAAATTCGGCAGAAAGTGGGGAACGGAGTGTTTTAACACTAGGTGCCTACCCTGCAGTGTGCAAGTGTATCCCGTGAAACTGAAAAAAAAAATACATAATTTAAATAACTTCGGACTTTGACATTTATATTTCAAAGAGTAAACAAAAGCATAGTGTAAAATATTTACGAAGTTTTCAACAAATTCAGATATCGTAAAATAAATGACTAAAGAGATGAGGGTTAAATGGGTTAAAGTAAAAGTCTGCTTGTGAGACACTAAGAGCAACGCTGGCTGTAAGTCGACCGGAAGTCTAACAATGTTTCACTCTATGTTGGTTGACAACTGGTTATACTAAGTAAAAAATATTGACTCTTTACATAGTTTAAATTCAAATTATGTTGAAAACTTGTTTTATTTCTTGTTTTATTTTCTATGTTGAAACTCCACATTCTTATCTCAGATCCCGAATCCTAATAAATACAGATAAATACAAAAAAAATCTTGTTTGGATTTGTAGAGATAAAGATATTGTACGTAGGCACTTGGGCAGGTACATTATGAAATTATGTTATGCTAATTTATAAAAATGGATATGCCAAATTTTGGATAAAATACTTAGCGCAGATAATTTTACAATGTTACGCTATTTTTGAAGTGAAGTTTTATCGCTTTTTATAAAAAAAGTTATAGCAGTGTTAAAGGAACGATATATTTTTTTTTACCAAAAAAAAAAAAAACAACTTCGACCGGATTAAGTAATCAGAACCAACTAAACTCTCATCAAACTACCCTTAAAATATATCCTTTCCAATAAAAAAAAAATAATAGAAATCGGTCGCTCAATTACTTACTGCGAAGTTAAGACTTATTTGATTTTCTCATAGATCATATTTTCAGAAATAGGCCTTATTAAAATAGGACCACACGAAAAGCACCAGCTTTCAAATAAAAAAAAATCATCAGAATCCGTTCACCCAGTCAAAAGTTCCGAGATAATAAACATAAAAAATACAGTCGAATTTATTGACCAACTCCTTTTACAGAAGTCGATTAAAACGTCACACTAAATCGTCATATCTTCTGTCACCTTGAACCTCTCTGCTCTGTTAATATTATTAAAAAACGTATTTTTTTACGAAACAAATATCAACCTATTCAAGTAGAAACTGAAAGTACACTAACTTGCAAATAAAAGAAAACCTATATATATATAATAGAACAAAAATCCTGTACAGACCGACTCTACATGCACAAACGTTGAATGTCATCGATCACATTCCAAGTATGCCAAAAATAAAATCCGAATTCATTCAACTAGAACATATAAAAACAAGTGAAATTGTTTCCTGCATACGTTTGGGCACCACAGAGAAACGAGATAACATTTAAAATCTGTTGCTGTACTATGCATTTTTTTATCATGACGGACATAAAAGAAAAATATCTGCTTCACGCTGTATCCCGTACACAGCAGGGTAGGCAGAGGGAATCTAGTGTTAAGACACTCCGTTCTTCACTTTCTGCCGAATTGTAAAGCCATTGCGTGTTGAGTGGCAGAATTCCACGCCTCGCTTTGCCTCGACACCAGAGCGAAGAAATCAAAATATAAATTTAAGTAAATATTTCATTTCCTGAGGCGGGGATCGAACCCAAAACCAGTTGGTTTTACAGTCACACTTTGTGCCCCTGCGCCACGACGAACATCCTGTGTACAAAAACATATGAATTGTTTACTGGCGTATTCCAAGCATGAAGTAGCATTCATTTTAATGGTAACAGCCTTTTAAACGCCGCGTCGTGATCGGACATTTCTATTACTATTTAGTTTATTTGTGTTAAAATTGCCACAGCGCAAGCACATACAATAATATTTTATATTTTTGTAGTTCAAATTTTTTGTAACAATATAATTGTGAGTATCGCCACAAATCGAAGAATAATTTGTGGTGATTATATAGCATATAGTAAATATACTTTAGTTTATTGTCATCAAAAGATAAATATTTGTATATTACTTAAATAAACATGGAGCGCACGCTGATAGCGCGCGGTAATGCGCTTCTGTCTTAGTATTATGGAAATACGTAGTATTTAAACAGCTGAATAAAACAGCCATCGAGGCAAGACGTCTATAGCTTAACAGGTATCTCCATTACCTGTAGTAAGAGTTTGCTAAACATAACGTTTTCCTGTAAAAAAATGTTAGTAACTCATTTATCACTCATTTATCACTCATTTATCACTCATTTGTCAACATTTTGTACAAAATGATTTGTAAAATCTAATGGAAATTCCAGTTTCTACCACAATAGACTATATAATATGTGAATACGTGAGTTACACAATAGAATATTATGAGAATTATGTTTGATAAAGCGAACGGTTTCATTTGAAATATATGTAATATAGATATTAATATGACGATGTTTTCGCAATCGCTATTTGTATAAGATAATACGATTATAAGATTTTTTTTCAGCTTCACGCTGTATCCCGCACACAGCAGGGTAGGCAGAGTGAACCTAGTGTTAAGACACTCCGTTCCCCACTCTCTGCAAAATTCTGGAGGGATTGCGTGTTGAGTGGCAGAACTTAACGCCGCGCTTTACCTCGACACCAGAACGAAGAAATATAAATTTAATAAAAAAATTTCATCTCCTCGAGTGGTAATCGAACCCACAACCAGTTGGTATTACAGTCACACTTTGTGGCCCTGCGCCACTACTTACCTCTACTACGCAGAATATTTTTCTATGTTAAATATTTATAAGTTATAACATTTTAATTAATAAGTCATTTAGCTAACACTATAACACTGTCAACAGCATATCTGTTATGTTCCTATCGTCTCCTTCGATGTGAATTTCATCATTTAAATCGGAGATGGCTAGAACGAGAGCACTGCCAAAGGCAGCTGGCGTCAATTGAGAATCCGACGCTAGCAGCAGTACTTCGATAAAGTTCGATTAACGAGTTCTGAAGATTTAGTGATGCCGTAATTGCAAAAGAATTATATATTCAAATATATTTACAATATTTTTACTTTAACTGCGAATATTATTTTAAATGTTTGTTTTGAAGGCGTCGTGGCGCAGTGACATGAGCCTGCCTGTAAACCGACGTTTGTAAGTTATATTTCTTATCTGGTGTATAAAATATTAAATAGGCGTAGTAAGAAGGCGAAGTATCGCGTTAAGTTATATCAGTTAACACACAATGTGTTGAAAATACGGAGTGTACCCTTTTCGATTCCAAATAAGATATAAAGTGCTGAGAACTCAACACCGCTTTATCTAAATAAATTAATAAAAAACAGACAAGCGTATTTAAGGCTACAAATGTATATATAGTTTTCAGATTTTTTCCTGAACTAATACTACCTGTAATTTTATCAGTTGCCAAATTTCATAATTCTAGGTTAACCAGAAGTACCCTATTAATTTTAAATCCTTTTATAGTATCGACATACGAGTTTTTTTTTTGCTAATTAAGGCTATTATTGTTTTGAGATTTAACCACATATGTATATTTTTACCTGTTTGACTACCTTCCGATGCTGCTAAATTTCATAATTCTAGGTCAACCGGAAGTATCCTTTGAATTTTGAATCCCTTGATAGTGTCGAAATATGCGTTTTCTACTATATAAACGGCCATATCTTTTTTTTAAGTGAATGTAAAAATATTTTTTTTATCAGGAAATCATGAGGCCGCAAATCAGAGTTTATGGTTTGAATTTCAACTCGATATGTCCAAGCGTTGTTGAGATAAGCGATCTTGACAGACAGACAGACAGACAGACAACAAAGTGATCTTATAAGAGTTCCTTTTTTCCTTAAGAAGTACGGAATCCTAAAAAGAAACAAAAATCATATTTCGCAGATATAAATACTGCATTATTCCGCTAAGGCTAATTATCGTGCATTTAAAAACCTACATATTTGAAACTTTTAAGTCATGAAAACTGTATTTTCAAAAACTGTAAAAGTTTATTTTCATATATTAAACAAAAGGTTGAATCTCTTATCTAAAGGATAAAACACATCGAAAACTTACACACACAAAATTACACATTTAATATTTAATTAAAACACCGCCGTCGCTCAATTGGGAACTGAGCACCGTATGAATATGATTCAATAAAATTCGTATACTTATTTTATTTCCTCAATCGTTACTTTAAAATAAGTGCAATATTTTTAAAAATACTAAACCTGGGCAATGAAAAGTAATAAATAAATATCTAGAATGATTAAGGTTGAAAAAAAAATATCTCGTATTTAAACAAGATTTATTAAAAATATTTTTACTTATTTGGATGCAGCTAGAGAACTTTAGGCATTATTAAAACTCAAGTAGAGTCACAAGGGACCTGTGATTTATTTTGATCAAAAACAAGGCAATGTAGATTTTCAAGAAATTCCTGTCACTGGAGATTTTTTGATTACTATCAGAGTAAAAGCTATATATTTGATAATGTATGTATTTCAATATAAGGTAGTTTAGTGGATATATTATACATACATATGTCTTCTTTTTAATTTTATTTTTAAATCAGCTTCACGCTGTATCCCGCATACAGCAGGGTAGACAGAGGCAACTTAGTGTTAAGACACTCCGTTCCCCACTTTCTGCCGAATTCTGGAAGTATTGCGTGTTGAGTGGCAGAACTCAACGTCACGCTTAACCTCGACACCAGAGCGAAGAAATAGATATATTAATTTTAGGGATCGAACTCACAACCACTTGGTTTTACAGTCACACTTCTTGCCGCTGCGCCACGATTGGCCTCTAAATCTAATTTATACTGTAGGTAAATATGGTTCTTTCAATTTTTCTGTGACTAAACTTCGTTGTAAATAATTTCTCTGTATCAAGTTTATGTGCAATATCATTTTGTTGAATTGTATGTGATGGTGGTTAAATTGTTTTTAAAATTTAGTTTCCATTTGATTGTTTTACAAGTTTGTGTATTGGTCTGTCTTACTTTTGGTAAATATAATGCGCTTGTTGCATAATATTCTAAAAATCAGTAATATTTGGAAAGCTAAACATAATACAATGATACAAACAAGAAATCGTTATATGAAACGGTATCTCCATTACCTATAGTATAAATTTAGATTAGTATCATTTTATGAAATTTCAGCAATATGTCTAAAAAAATAATCGCGAAAATCAACAGCTATTCATAATACCTTAATTTTTTAAAAAAGAAAATTAAATTAAATATAAACGTATCGTATCTGTTCAAATATAAGCGAATGTAGGAAAAATTCGTTCAAATTAAAAATTTAGCTGAAAAAAGTAGGTCAGCAGGCCCGTAGCGTTAAATGTACGCAATTAGTTCACAGCTCTACTAATCTGAATAGGACATATGTATGGTTGGAGCGTATAGCTCCATATTAAAAATGCCTACTAATAATACTTATATATTTCTTACTCCAGCATCTTTACATTTTGAGACACTATTTTATCGAAATATTTTTGGTAATCTCGGGAAAATATGACGTAAAAATATTATTTTTTAAATTCGTATGCGTAAACTAGACATGAGAAATTCTAGGTATTAGAAGTGAAGTAAAAAAATATCTATAACGCGTAATAAATATTATACGAACCATTTCAATCCACTTTTATATTCTTCACGATACCTAAACATTTAATCTACATACATACATGCATGCATGAAATTTAGCACATTTATATATTTCTCAGCATCGCGCTGTAACCTGCATATGTCAGTGCAGGCAGAGGGAACATAGTGTTAAAACACTCCGTTCCGCATTTTGTGCCGAATTCTCGACGCAATGCCAGTTGAAAGGCGAAACTCAACGCCGCGCCGTGCCTCAACACCAGAGGTATCAGACCAGAGACCTGAAAACATTTAATTAACTATAAGCTAGAAGTAATTTAGGAGAGTTGGCGAGGAGTTTGAGCGCTCATAGCATTACTCGGAGTAACGACGACGAGGTCAAATGTACCGAAGTTAGCCTTCTTAAGTGTATTGCAAAGTTCATCTAGCGTGCGCGATAAAGCTTTTGACACACATGGTACTGTAATAATTACCTTTTTTATTATTCCTTACTAATTTTAGTTTATTATGTAATAGATTTAGAACAACAGATACTAAAGTAACAAAAAATAATTAAGGAAGAAAATAATCTCCTGTAAACATTAATAAAAAAAATTAACTATAAAGTCTTCCATTAATGAGCTCAGGACAGTGGTGGCGTCATTAAATGATATATAAAACAAACATTTATTTAAATTTATATTTTAATTTTTTCGCTCTAGTGTCGAGAGTGTTTTCTGCCATTCAATACGCAATGCCTCCAAAATTTGTCAGAAAATAGGGAACGAAGTTCCTTAACTGTAGGTTCCTCTGCCTACCTTACTGTGTGCGGGATACAGCGAAAGCTGAAGTTGATTGAAATACAAACCCCTAGTATGTCATGGTAATTTCTTCGGCGTGTTTTAAATTTTGATACTTCTGTGTGTTAAACACTTTACGCGTGACGTCAGTGAAGTGTTACTATTACTCGACGATGCCAATATTTTTATGCGCATCACTAAAAGAGGGTCCACGGGGAAGTTTCAAACAAACAAATACGTATCTAACTAGAGTTTTTTTCAGTTATTTTATTTTCAAATGAAATACTAAATCACGATACGACCAATTCCAATCACGCGTTGTCGTTTAAAATGTTAGCTTTGAATAAAATACAACTTTAAGTTCGGATGCACAATTCGATATTAACAATCTTTTATTGGTTTTATTTTGATACAAAAGTCAGGCTGTGAATATTTCAGTTTTAGACTTGTTCATGTTTAAATTGGTTGCTATGTGTATATAGATATATGGCAGAACTAAATTAATTTAAATTGAGGCCGTTATTAGGGACCCCTCTCACCTGTCAGGGTGCAGGGTCCCGTCGGCCTCATTACACTCGCAGGGTACTACAGAGTGCCGTGAGCCATTACACCTCAAAGCGAACATTACTCTTGGTTTCACCTTCGCTGCACAACTCTTACTTAAGCAACATTAGACCCTCATCTAGGCTGTGATTGTAGCTTACGAGGGTTAAACTAAGTATTAATTTTTTTTAACAAACTTCTGTAAGAAAAGGAGGTTATCAACTCGTTTTTTTTATATGTTTTTTACCTCAAAACTCTTGACTGAGGGAACTGATGTTGATGATTTTTGTATTTGAAAGCTTTTTTTTTTAAAAGCCGACTTCAAAATTATAAAATCTTTTTTTAAATTATTTTTGTTTGACAATAAATAATTTAGTAAAAGTAAAGCACACTTTGACGCTTCACTTTTGATAAAATTATTTTTTACTTTTAACTTATATATATATAATTTCTAGTAACAGTAAATTTAGGTGTAGTTACTAACTAAATAATAATATTAAAATTTCATTAAAAGAAATGGTTATCTTCCAATATATCATTCGTTAATAAACAATTTTTATGCTTCAGATTTTTAATTTAATTAGTTAGGTCATTTTAAAAATATAATATTTTTTATTCAAAAATTAAAATAAAATTACATTAGCTTCACGCTGTATTCCGCACATAGCATAATAGGCAGAGGGAATCTAGTGTTAAGACACTCCGTTCCCCACTTTTAGCCGAAATTTGGAGGCATTTCGTTTTGAGTGGCGGAACTCAACGCCGCGCTTTGCCTCGACACCAGAGCGAAGAAATACAAATATAAATTTAAGTAAATATTTCATCTCCTCGAGTGGGGATGGAACCCACAACCAGTCGGTTTTACAGTCACACTTTGTGCCAATGCGCCACGACTGGCCTCTTAACTCTTTAAATTCAGTTATTTGAAAATTAGCTTGTTTTCTATACTAATATTATAAAGAGGTAAGATTTGTATTTTTGTATGTATGTATGTATGTATGTATGTATGTATGTTTGTAGTGTTTTCACACAAAAACTACCAGACCGATTTCAAAAATTCTTTCGCTATTAGAAAGCTGCATCTTCACTGTCCCACATAGGCTATATAACATTTAAAAAAAAAATAGGGATCCTTAAGAAAAATGCAATAATGTAACTCAAGGTGTGAAAAAATTGATCTAAAAAATTTTATCATCGCGTGCGCTGCGAAAACTATTGATGATAGAGCAAAATAATGTTCTACAGTATTATAGAACGCATCAATATCTATAAAAAAGTCCGCGATACCATATGTCCAACTACTATAGTTATGACAATATAACTACTTTTTTATAATTTATAAGTTGATGAAAGTGCCGGCAATAATCAAACCATTTTATTCATACCTCTGCATAAATCCTTATTCTATTAAATGATATTTTCTTAAAGATAATTTCAATATGTGTAAATTACTTTTTAAATTAACAAAATCGGACTTTTCATTCAAAAGATATAATAAATTTAAAAATATCAATCTAAAGAAAATCATGTAATAATAAAAAATGCGGAGTGTAGCCTCGCGCACCGTAGCGAGTAAGTAACTCTGCGGGGTGGGGGGAGGTGCATTGATATCACTAACATTATGAAGACAACTGATTAGATGTTTTGTATCTTCATTTGAATTGAATAGGCCCTGAAACTACGGGAC
>JAATLQ010021588.1:7668-21359 GCA_013421005.1 Heliconius erato x Heliconius himera
CCCGCACACAGCAGGGTAGGCAGAGGGAACCTAATGTTAAGACACTCCGTTCCCCACTTTCTGCCGAATTCTGGAGGCATTGCGTGTTGAGTGGCAGAACTCAACGCCGCGCTTAACCTCGACACCAGAGCGAAGAAATGGAAATATAAATTTAAGTAAATATTTCATCTCCTCGAGTGGGAATCGAACCCAGAACCAGTCGATTTTGCAGTCACACCTCGTGCCGCTGCGCCACGACCGGCCTCAATTCAACTCAAGGTATTCAATTTAATAGACAAATTAATATGAGGCTGTCGTGGCGCAGTTGCACAAGCCTGTGACTGTACACGCGACGGTTGTGAGTTCGGTTCCCTATCTTGGAAATTAGTTATTATTGATTAATATATTCCTTTTGGTTAGTTGGTTCTACTAGAAAGGCAAAGCGCAGCAATAAGTTTCTTCACTCAACACCCAATGTCTCATCTGGCGGAAAGTGGAGAACGTAGTGTCTTAACACTAGGTTTCTCCTACTTACTCTCTGCCTACTGTAGTACAATGAGAAGGTTACACTGAAACGATTAACCTGCTGTAATATAGCCTCTAGCGTTCCACGATTAATGAACTATACACAAAAAGTATTATCATCAATTTTTACTAGTAGTTCAAACAAAATCTTCTGCTTTACAATATTAATTACAGATTACAGATATCAAAGATTGTAGATTAATATTCATTTACCAACTATTAACAACCATTAGAAGGTATTTAGGTGTTCTAAAGGAATAAAAAACGAGGCGAAATACGTCGGGATGGACGTGATCCATTAAACCGTTCCACGTGTACGGGATTTAGCGTTGTGAAGTATTCGAACTAAGTTATATTATGGCGACAAGAAAAAAAATTAATAAAACATAGAAAAGAAATAACAATTAGGATTTAAATATCGTTAAATTATACGACACTCGAACGCGGTCGTTTTGGATTCGATTCCTACTCTATTCCCGTTTTTTTTATTCTTATGATTTTTATTTTCTCATCTTGGCAAGATTAGGCGCGGCGTAAAATTCCATCACTCAAAAAACAACGTCAGAATTTTACAAAATAATACACAAACTTTACGTTTATAGAAAAGTCAAGGCATCTTATATTTATTGCTTGACGTATTAGATGGTAAAAGATAAGCATAATTTTTTGTTTATTTTGGTAGTAGGAACATTTCGTCTTGCGATATAACTTTATTTTTATTTTTACACTTTGTTCCGCTTAAGCCATGCGTCAAGCCAGTCGTGGCGCAGCATTTTTATTGTTGAACAGTTATTAAGTCATTGATTCATCATTTGATATTAGCTTGTAATTAAAAAAAAATAATATGCATAAAAAAGAAACAATAAACCCGTCAAGTGCGAATCGGTTTTGCACACCGACCGTTTCTTACCAGGTCAGGATCAGGATTGTAGGTCAACGGGAAGTACAATTTATGAAAGTTGACAAACTTAAGTTCGCGGGCGTATGTATTAATGGTGTATGGAATGAACTGCAATGCAATTATAAGATTCTAATAGTTTTTATCTATTCCGTGGCTCCATTTTTTTTAGATTTGAGTACGGAACCCTAAAAGTCAAGACATATAGTTTCATAAGCGTAACATTTATAAAATGTTTATTTTGACTTGCAATTAGAGTCAATTTAATAAACAAAATCAAAACAAAAACATTAATAAGTCACGCAGCACACACCTCACCTTGACTCAACAGTGACCTACTTTTTAATCCAGCGTACTTTCGTTTTATCGCGGGCCAAGGTTGTATACCATTCGGCCACATCCTAACTGAACTCTTCCTTTTAAATATTGAATTTGACAGATGACAGTTCAATATACTCGATGGCACAAACGTGCGATCGTAAGCGCGACGGTTGCGGGTTCGATTCCCACCTGTGGAAATAAAATATTTAATGTTTTCTAACATTTTTTAAAGTGTTATTCCACACTTAGGAAAGAAAATTACTTATTTAGAAAACGTATAAAAGTCCCGCTATGTTAAAATTTTTATACGTTTTCTAAATAAGTATTTTAATGTTTTCATTGAAGTTAAAAAAAAAACTTTTATTAAAAAATAAAAAATGTGTTGAACGTGTTTTTTTTTCAATAAAGTGAGTTTACTGTCTTAATATTTTTATTTTTAGTATAATTATCAAAAACGAAGACAAATATACTTACTTATAAATTTTTTATTGTTTCCTCATAAGATTATTACGGTTACTAGATATTGTATTACGATCAATACGCTGAATACATATTTTTAAAAATGACAGTAATGTTATTATTTTTAAATTAGACGAATAACGCTACCTCTTCATTTCCTTATGCCAATTTAAAAAAAAAATCATTATCAGTACTTTTGTGCCGTCATTGTAACTATTAGGTATATTTAACATTTTATATGAAAAACAACAATACAAGCTAGCCACTTTAGGAAGCTCAAAATTAAAATCAGCTTCACGCAGCAGGGTAGGCAGAGGGAACCTAGTGTTAAGACACTCCGTTCAGAGCGAAGAAATGAAAATATAAATGTAAATAAATATATAATTTTCTCGAGTGGGGATCGAACTCACAACTAGTCGATTTTACAGTCACACTTTGTGCCCCTGCGCCACGACTGGCCTCTATAATAATTTTAAGAATTGTATAATTTGTATACGATACTACTTAATGAACACTAATATTCTGGTACATGACTTATGTAAAATAAACCGAATTCTTGGCTTCGGAAAGTGGCGCCCATCAATCATTGCAATAATTATTTAACAAAAATAAACGCTCAAATGTCATCCACATGTAAATAATATTGACTTTTAAAACAATAACGTCGATTACACGCAAAAGTCAGGTTCATTTATAACTATAGAAGTGTAATCTCAACACGTTCTGTAAAACATGTTTCATTGAAGTTCAAACTTGTGGTTTTACTTGTAAAATAGTGATAGTGAATATTTCAAAATGCTTAGGTATTGTAATTGCGTCATTTTATCAATTTGACTGGCTTCGAATCCACGACCCTCGACTAAATTAGACTGTGACGACTGGTGTTGTGTAAGCTAAAACTTAGAGTACATGATGAAAGGTGAAGGACGTTCATAATAACAGTCTCACTTGAACGTCACTTATGATTAAGAACCGAAGTTGTTTTTACTATGTATATTTTAGAAGTATTAAAATTAGCTTCACTCTGTATTCTTTTGTAAGTAGGTTCGACGGCGGTGGCGCTTTGTCTCTGGTAATAACCAGAGAAAGGAAAAGAAAATAACATTTTTACCCGAGTGGGAATCGAACTCACAGTCATCACGTTTACCGTCATGTGTTATGGCTATGCGTTGATTTCTGGATATGTCAGTCACTTTACAGTTTTATATATATACTAGAGGGCGCGCGCGGCTTCGCCCGCTTATTAGGAGTGAATTCTAAAAAAAACCACGAAACACATGTTCAATAAAATATTTTTAACAGTCTGAATTAAAATTTTTATAAAAATCGGTGGCAATTTAAAGATTTTTCCGTATAAACTTTCAACCCCTTATGTGAACCCTTAAGGGCTGAATTCTTAAAAACCATGTAACACGTGTTGAATGAAATATTTTTAAAAGTCTGAATTTCAAATTTTATAAAAATCGGTACAGATTAAATTTTTTTTCCATACAAACTTTCAACCCCTATTTCATCCCTTTAGGGTTAAATTTTTTCAAATTCCCTTCTTAGTGAATGTCCAGAATATGAAAATAAACATCTGCCCATATTTCACGTTTCTACCATCAGCGGTTACGGCTCTGCGTGCGTCTTACCTCAGTCAGTCAGCACAAGTCCTTTTATATATATAGATAATTGTACAGATTTCATTTTATTATTCCCCTTTTTAAATTTTATCTCACAGTCACAACAACGTCCACAATTTTATTTCGGTTTCACGCTGTATTCTGCAGATAGTACACATTCCGTTCCCGTTATAACTCTTCCTTTAGTTCGAATTCAGGAGAAATTGTGCTTTGAGTGGCCGGAACTCAGTGCCGCACTTTATCTCGATATCAGAGCGAAAAAATGAAAATATTAAATATTCTATTTCCTCGAGTGGGAATCGAACCCACAACCTGTTGCGTTTGCATTCATACTCGTTGTGCCCCTGCGCCACGACTGGTCAATAATCCATAGTCATAGAGTATAATGTAGTATTAAACATGCAGATATTTCTTTGAATTTGTCTTAATTTCAATACAATACACAGTAACGTCATTTTAAAATCAAATTAAACATGTTGTTTACAATTCTCATTGTTTATTCTTTCCGTCTATAATAAAAATAATGAAATTTCTTAATAATTTAAACCTTTTGTAATACACAACAGTATATAACAATAATGTTGTATAGAAAGGACTAAATTAAGTTATTTGATGTATACTTATTAATAAAGTATTATGCTGATATAATTATATCTGGCTATATTTATATTGTTGTTGAAGAGTTTATTATATTTTATTACTATGTTTTTTCTTATAATATATTTTTATGTTGTAATTATTGTTATACAGTAACAATTACTTTATAACAATATACATTAATTATAATATATAAAAAATACGATATACTATATCAGTTTAATACTTCATTTTTTTTCTATCAAGTATTTATCGTGGAATATACGCAAATGCATACTAGTATAATAACTATAATTGCATATTTTAAATATATAATCAATTGCGAATTCCAGAATATGAAAGCTTAAAATGTTTTACAGCTTCACGCTATATCCCGCATGTGGCAGGGAAGGCAGAGAGTAACTAATGTTAAGAAACTCCGTTCTTCACTTTCCGTCGAAATCTCAAAACATTGCGTGTTGAGTGGCGGAACTTTTCCCCGAGCGGGGAATCGAACTAACAACTGTGGCGCTTACAGTCACATGATTGCTACTGCGCCACAACGGACTGTTTTGAAATGAGTTTTAATTGTTTTAAAATCTCTTTATATTAAATCTGTAATCATATCTATCATCGACGTTCACCGCAATTAGTAATAATTTTAGAGTTATTAAGCAGTCTACAGCATTTACTTTTGCTTCGTGACCTTCAGCCATTACAAAAAAAATGCGCTAAAATTTATACAACGATAAATAATTAACGTACTCACAACGTACGCAACTGTCATTTACGACAAGGACCGGTATATCGAAGGAGCGCGAGAGAGAGAGAGACAGAAGATATAGCAACAGGTTGTGGAGAGAGGGGGGCGCGTGACGTCACGACCCTTTCACTCGGCCCGCGAAGTTGCAGAGTTTGGCGTCAGTCCGCGCGGCTCGGTCACTGCGTGAGCACGTCTCGCGCGTTGTCCTAAAAACAAACCACGCGCCACTCGCTACAACTGAATAATTGTAACATTGTCTTGAACTGTTGGAGTTATTGTCACGTAAACGGTCCACTCGGTCCTCCGTGCAGCTCCCACGATGGGCGTCATCAAAGTGACTCCGGACACCGCCTCCCTCATATCGGCCTGCGATATGCTCGACGACATGAAGGTAAGTCGAAATCATATCATGTGATGTCAGAATGGCCGGTGTCCAGCTTCAGAAAAATATGTTGGGTACCTACCTATATTCTTTAATTAGAGTGTGTGGGAGGAATCGTCACGGGATATTGTAATTGTAAATATTCTACGTAACTTCACTCACGATTGCTTCAAATGGCTAACAGATTAAACCAAATATCTTAATATAACGAAAAAATATTTACTAGAATAAAAATCTCTATATATAATATAATATTATTAGTTAAATACGTTCTTCATTATCATACTTACGTCGTATGAAAATTAATCACTTTTCGTTTTCTTTCGTCGAGTCTAATATCTTTTGTCAAATGGCGTTATCAAATTAGAATCTTATACGTGTTTTTTTTTTCATTCTATTAAAAGTGAATGTTAGTGATAACTTGCTATTTATACACGATTGTTAACTGATAAGCTAACGAATTTGCGACGTAATAATTTAGAAAAGTATTTAGTTTCACAGATTATATATGTGTATACAGTTTGGCATTGTAACAATAAATTACTGTCAATTCTTGACAGTGTTTAAAAAAATAAAAAGCTTCGTTCGAAAATTTTATTATTTTTTTATGTTTGTCTCCTCAGAAAGTTTTGACTGGACTGATTTTGATGATTATTATTATTTAATTTAAAAGCTGGTGCTTTCTGTGTGTGTCAAATTAAATAAATCTTAAATTTTTGTAAAAATATATACATTTTTAAATTGCATTAAGAATGTGCGCGACAAATGGACGAATAACTAAAACCTTTTAGTTTCATGTTTGAAGTCGGATTTCTTTTTGTCAAAATTATTTTATTGTATTATTAAACTACATAAATGTATATAATATTGTTTCGGTTCATTTATTATAGCATTTCCTATGCGGCCCGCGTTACATGTAAAAAAAATCCTTAGACGGGACTAACTTATGATTTTAACGATTGGTTACTAATTCAATTTCCATGTAGATATTTATGTGTTAATGGAAAACTAAATTTAGACGTTTAACAATTTTTTTTCAACATTAAAACAAAAAAATATTTTTTACGCATTTTTTTTATTATCTGTTAATTATATAATAGTGTAATATTATTTTTTATAACATATTTGTATAACAATGTTTGCTTAATTAAAATCATGAAATGATATCCGAAAATGGCAGTCGAAGGTCAACTTGCGATTGTTTCACAAAAATTTTATGATATTATGTTTAATTGTATTTGTTATATTTTAGACAAAAAAAATTAAATGTATGTAAAAGTAATTTATATGCATGACACCTAGCTTAGTTTCCAACTTGTAGACGTCGTGACGCAGCGACATAGCGTTTGAGTTGACTGTAAACGTAACGTGGGTTTGATTCCACTTCAGGGACTGAATTTCTCGATTTAGTAACGAGAGAAAGCGCTGCGTTCAGTTCCGCCATTCAAAACGTAATGCCTCCGGAATTCGGCGGAAAGTAGGGAACGCAATGTCTTAACACTAGGTTCCCTATGCCTACCCTATTATTTAGCATTTTTACTAATTATAAAGTATCTATTAGGTAACCCGTTTACATTAATGCAATCAGTAGGTATGTAGAACAATTTCTAACGGTGAAATTTCGACGGATGCGGTGCCCTTATCAGTTGTTTGCACCAAAAGCAATACGTGTGAGCCTTCGTCTGATATCGTCTAATCAATTTGTTATAGAAAAAAATATATTTATATTAAAAAAATATATTATTTACTTTAATAAAAAAACTTGTTTTTTTTCTGTGTGGCTTTCTTGCATTCGTATTTTATGATTGTTATTATTGATGTTATTTTGATATTTTATGCTGTCTTAAAAAGGTGTAAACAATACGAAATTTTGTTATCACTCCACTTTCTGCTTTCTGTTTTTGCAGAAATAATTAAACAAGTTTATAACTAGGCAAATAGTTGTAGATGACGCGGAATGTACGAGTTCTAGAAGTTTATTAAGTGCGATTAAATTAAAAATGCATACGTCGGTATATGTATAAATAAAATATGATTCATACAACCTGGCACTGATTGCCTTGTTGTTTTTATATTCCTTAATAATAGTTATTGGTGTATTTATTATTATTTTAGCTTCTTAATTAAAATTCTATTACATACAATATTTTCTCGCAAAACAACGTAGGCACTTGTGTTAAGCTTACGGTGCAAATGAAAATGGATTTCGTTTTCCATTAATTTAGGAAAAAATCTTCCCCGAGTGGTGATCGAACCCACAACCGCCACAAATTATAATTGATTAAAATAGACTCAATATTATTTCGTAATCGACGAAAATGAAATATTTATTTAAAAAAAAGAAGCTTTTTAAAGTGTTTCTTGTCTTTTTAAAGTGTTTGATAGAGGATAAATCAACAGACGTAAAACAAAAACAAAAAAAAATCTATAATTTTTTTCTTAACAACCGCTTACAAAAATTTCCAACAAAATTTATTTTTATTTCCATTTAGTTTTTATATTCATTGACGCTAATTCCACTCGCTGTATTATATATTTCGATCAGGGCTGTCACTTTACTTAAAATAAATATAGTTTTTTTTTATTAAGAAACGTTGTTGCTATTAAATGATTTTTGCTTCATAACTTTGTTGATACAAATACAAGTATCTAATGTTATTGTTACTCGTTTACACCATAATCTAATATGGCCATCGATAAAATACCTAGCTGTCTGGGAAACTAGTTATTATGTGTTTAAGTCGACATTCCATTAACCATATTTCTCACTTTGTTTATTTACGTCACAAAATGAAATAAAAATAAAAAACAACTAAAGATCAATTAATATAAAGCAATTTTATAACAAATCTAAACTAAACCAGAATGATTTTCAAATGGTGTGTGAATTTTAAGTAAATACCAATTCAAGTAGCTCACGCAATGTTTTCGCTAGACTTGGATGATAGCACGCGTTATTCTTGTGCTCCAATGAAGGATTCTTCATATTAATGTATTCTTAAATTATTCATACTTGCATAGATACGTTTTCTATAGAGATTATGCCTTATTTTGGTATTGCCTATAATTATTGTGAACTTATGAGGGTATATTTACTTCTATATTAACATTTTGTAATGTTGTTTAGAAGTATTGATACAATTTAAGGTTAAGAGTTTTTATTGTGTTAAACACGCGTACTACGCATTACACGAGTAATTGGGTTAAACACGCTAATCTCGGGAACTTATGGTCATAATTTAGGTTTTTTTTGTATTGGATGGTGTACGCATAAAAAGTGAAATAACAAACTCAGGCTTCACGATAACGAAAATGAAAATCTGGGTGAAGGGTAATTGCGTACTTTCATTAGTTCATATTTATAGCATACACTATCTAAATATAATGTTGTTTTGTAAACAATATGTTATATGCGACGTTACAAGTATCTGCATATTAAATATTATCAAGTATTAGCATATTATTGTGCAATAATATTTTTTTTAAATACGTATTTATTTTTTTGATCTTTTTTTTTATTTAATATAATATTCGTTTCAAATAGTACTAAATTTCAAAAAATCCATTTAAATAACGGAGAATGGCAAAAAATAACAACAAAGTTGACCTTTACTTGACTATATTTAAGGTGGAGACGAAATTACGAGTCTCGGTTAGTCGTGATCGAGGCATCCTTGATGGCAAGCGAAGTTTTCTAATATACAGGATGCATTTGTAATACAAGTCATTTGGTAACAATATGATAGAGATAATTGTTTTTGTAATTATTAATATATTTTATATTATTTATTAATGTTTATATTTAGAACATATTAATAAATATGAGTGATACTTGTGGTAGAATTTTTATTTACTCGCTCTGGTAACAAGGCAAAGCGCGGCGTTAAGCTCCTGAATTCGGCGGAAAGTGATCTCGTAAACAACAAATATAAAATCCTAAATGTTTTTGAAGAAAGTAAGAAGTTATATTTTCGCTTGGAATTGAGACAAAATGTAATCGAAATAAAATGTTATATTAAAGAAATATGTTTATTATACCTATATTGCATTACTTGGTAATATACATTTTAAATAAATTTAATAAAAAAAACCAACATATATTTTTGATATTTACTTTTTATGTCTAAAAAATAATATGTTGAATTCTCTTATATTTATGAGCATTCATACAAATTACAACCTTCATATTTTTTGTACTCGTATTTATTGCAATTTTAATATTTAAAAAAAAAATACTTTATCTATATATAGTCGTTATCGCAGCTTAATTCGACCTTCTAACGCAGGTTGTTTAGATAAGCTATTATTTAAAGAAAAATGTAGCGTTTTCTTTTAAGTACTGTGCGCTTGGAATGTGGGTCGATTATATCTCGTGGTCAAGGTAATAAAAATATATTACTTTTTTACATTCGTTACCTAAGTGGCTATTGTATTTAATAAAAAATAATTGCATTTAATTGCGTTGTACGCGGCGTTGGGTTCCACTACTCAGCTTGTAGCGAAATTGAACTGAAAGTGGAAAACGCTAAATCTGAGTTCTTGGTGCAGTGGATGAACGATTTTTACATTTTTTTATTTGTATTAGTAATATAACTTTTCTCTGTAAATGCTCTCTATCCAACACAAACAGATTTTTTAATTCGAACTCGCAGTTCCCGAGATTCGCACGATGAATCAAACAAATTCTAGCTTTATAATATTGATATAGATAGAATAGACAATGGTCTTTATAATTGTTTTATTTACATGTATCGAGCTATTATTAACTTACTTTGTAACTAATTGGCTATAACATTTTTCCGGTCTTAAAAATTTCAAGGTGATTTCGTTACTATTAAGCTATTATGAATTGGGAACTAATTTTAAATAGAATACGAGAAGGTATAAAAAAATAAATGTATCTGAAATGTATAATTTGTCACGCCTAGGCTAACTGCGTAGTGGATCTGAATGTTAAGACCTAGATATAATTATCTTTAGTTTATTCTTTGTTGAGTTGACGCCGTCGTGAGATGCCTGTGGGTTCGATTCCCACCCTAGAGAAAGAATTACTTTTGTTTTCAGATCCGTCACTCGACACAAGATGGTTCGAAAATTTGGGAGAAAGTAGAGAACGAAGTGTCTGCAACTAATAATGTATACCACGATAAAAATACATTTACCCAAAGATCTAAATATATCAAAAAATGTCTGGTTTGGTACGTTGCCATGATACGAATGTGTATCAAAACTATTATACATATATGTAGCAAACCACTTAAATTGTAACATTTTCACAGATAAAAATAACAAATGTCACTTTCCTCCTATAGATAACGTACTTGAAGTTTGTACACTACTCTAATATTATATCGTGTGGTTCTGTATACTACGAAAAATTAAAAACTATACATATGTAAATGCTCTAGTAAAGAGGCAAAAGTAGAACGGAAATATCTTAATATGAACATGTATGGAGTGTCATAACTTTAGGTTCCCGGGTTCCCTATGCCTACCTGGCTACTGAATTGTAGATCATACACATAGATAAATGTTTCGTAAAATATAACCTAGCACGTTTTATACTTGAAACGTCCAAGAGATTTACCTGCAGCTTGGTCTGCCAGCTGTTGCCTCACGGCGACGCCTAGGACGCTGTTAATATGCGGTCCGCGCGCTGCGATTTTCCTCGACGGAACCCTTGATTTGATAGTGTAAGGGCATTTCGTTGCAACAAGCATTATTAAACGAAATGAACTTGAACTAAATATTTATGTTAATCTACCTTTTAATTGTTTAGATATTTACTTTGTATCACGTAGTGTCGATAATGATAAACTAATAAATAATTTAATAATAATAATTGTTAGTAATGCGATTAAAAGTGAAAGTTTTATCCAAATTGGTACATACGGTTTTTAATGTGTGTTAAAAAGTTCAGAACTGCAGTACTGTTTTATTTAAGTCAAAAATTGATATCCTTCATTTGCCCTTGCTATGCTAAATTTATTTTGTTATTATTCTTTTTTAAACTTAAGGAACGTTGTGCCTAACATCGATATAGTAAAGAGGCTAGCACGTATACAAATTTCGATATTACTATCGAATACTAATCAGTAGATACGATTCAAATTCGAATGACGAAAAATTACATAAAATTTTATATGCAAATTACATGATGTAACGTCCGAAAGAAACGTTTGTATCATTTAAATATTTTTTTAAAACTCATTTATAATTGAAAAAATCTGTTTTATTTTATATCTGTACAATCTTTTAATTTTATTATCTGTATAATATATTGTCGTTTGATCGCGCCTGGCTGAATTATTCGAAGTTCATAGGTTACTGACATTTACACGTGTCTTTTTTAATTTATGATAATTTTGGCTTTTGTTTTTTTGAATGTGAGAACTGAAACTGCTATTATTTAAAATTTATGAACATAACCTTGTTAATGCTTTGCTAGTTGTTTTATTTTTAAATGTGACATAATTGCGCGCGAACGAACGCGACGGTTGTGGGTTCGATTATCACTCGGGGAAATAAAACATTTAATATTTTCATTCTATGGTAACGAGACAAAAGCGCGGCGTTGAGTTTTGTCACTGAAACTTAAGTTTTCGAGAATTAGGCGGGAAGTGGGGAACGGAAAACTGTCTTATTGGGGATGAAGTTTCTTAATTGTACCCTCAAAAATCCAATGAATTCATATATAAAATATACCTATTGTTTATGTTAGTTTCTAATTTAGCTACTAATTGGTAATCTATAATATAAAAATAAAGATTTGCATTTTTATACATTTGTAACGATAAACTAAAAAATTAAATGCGGGCGGATCCACGGTGGAAATACTAGTATTAAATAGACAAATAACATATATAAAAATATTTTCTCTATTTATATTTGACAATCAATAAAAGAAAGTGAAAATAGACTCGCTCATACTCCAAACGAATCCCGCTAGTTCCGTCCCGTCGCGCGCGCACGCCGAGCCCATGCTAATTATCGTACACGAAAACGAAAGTACATACTACACTACATTCGAGTAGTTATGGGTTGGCGTGTAAAGAAACGCAATTTGTAATTTATGTATGTATGTGAGTATGTATGTATACATATATAATTTCTCTCAACCATGTCTGTTTAGCTTTAAAACAGTTATATGGCTTTACGCTGTATCCTGCTATATAGGCAGAGGGCTGAAATGAATGGACGTGTCATAATGGGAAACGGAGTGTTAAGACACTCCGATTCCCATTATGACGCTTTCTTTTTCCCGCATACTAGGGTAGAAGAGAAAACCTAGTGTCAATACAATACACATACTGTTCTCCGATTTGTGAGGTGGAGAAATGTAAGCGCTGTGCCTAGCCAAAGCAGGCTATAAAAGATAATTTATTTCACTAAGTTAGACCGAACTAACAACCATCAAATTTGCAACCAAACTCTGCACTACTACGCCATAATGGCTACAATTTCCACATATATTTTTTTTACAAATATCTATAAGTCAAAGTACTAGCGTATACCACTTTAGTAACTTATGAATGGCAGACGGCAGGTATGACCTCCTCTCGTCTGCATTCCAGACGGCGTCGGTCACGAGCGAATACTAATAGCTATGTCGAAATCGAAAGCATCTTTTTAACTATACTAAGTATCGACCTCGATTCCGGATATCCGATGTATAAATGTTACATAATAGATAGTAATGTTGGGTTATCTTGGCCACTTAACGCTGAATGAGCACGCGATTATTTTTTTATAATTTTGTTTTTTTTCTTTTAAATAGTTTATACGTAGAATGTGTATTGGGCAGCAAAAGAATGGAGTTTTGCCTAAATTGTTCAGTATATAGACGTAATGCTATAATTATGAAATTTAAAAAAACCTGATGAACAAGTAGTTTTTTTTAATTATTAAAAAAAATTAAATTAAATTTTTTTAAAAAATTAAATTAGCTTCACGCTATATCCCGCACACAGCAGGGTAGGCAGAGGGAACCTAGTGTTAAGACACCCCGTTCCCCACTTTCTGCCGAATTCTGGAGGCATTGCGTGTTGAGTGGCAGAACTCAACGCCGCGCTTAACCTCGACACCAGAGCGAAGAAATGGAAATATAAATTTAAGTAAATATTTCATCTCCTCGAGTGGGGATCGAACCCACAACCAGTCGAG
>JAATLQ010021588.1:21459-34348 GCA_013421005.1 Heliconius erato x Heliconius himera
AATATATATATGGTGCGTTCTTCAAATAACTTTCGAGTTTATTGAAAAAAAAATCGGAATTTATTGTGAGTGACATTCGGAAGCATCCAGCGTAAGACGATCGTTTAACGTATTCTACTAATGCACGTTCAAGTTGATTTTATTCTAGTAGTTTCTTTTTTAAACGTGGCGATCTATAATAATATTTTATGAAAGTATATTTTACAGGACTAAAAAATCTAGTCTAAAACACTCCGGTTTTCCGCTTTCAGCGTAACCGTATGCGCGATGTAAAGGAGGGGGTAATGTGTTTATTTTATGGATATTTTGTTTTCAGGCTTTAAACCTAAACTGCGTTGTTTTACCAGTTTCATGTTTTATTTTAAAAACTCGGTTTGTCACTTTCCTCCCACATTCGATACATTGCATGTAAATTGCGGAACTCAACGCCGCGTCTTGTCTTAATAGAGCGGTAAAATTTTAATGTATACAGTTGAACATCTGCCGGCTGGGTTTCCAGCAGCATCATCCACCAAGCATTGGTGGCGATTTTAATCGAACAATAATTAAATTATGTAGAAAAAAATCCATTCCATGTTCAATAATTGACTTTTATGGTTGTTTTGTAATATTCACTTTGTATGTATAATTTTTCAATAAATGTTATATGAAAATGCTATTTCCTACATTAAAGTACGGAATTGAAAGTGGAAAGCGTAACGTTTTTTTTTATTTTGTCTACATTTTATTTAAAAATAATCAACTAGCAGTTTCTGAGATTATCGCGTTCAACCAAACAAACTCTTCAACTTCACAATACCAGTATAGATATAGATGTACCTATTGTAAATTTACAATGAGAACAAATAAATCGAATCGGAACACTTTGTTCGTATAACAAAATAATGACATCAATGTTACGCAAAACAGTTTTGTAGAGCCACTACAAAAAAAACGTGACCGTACTGACATTGCCACTTATGTGTGCGTGTGTGTGTATGTAAGTACATGTGTGTGTATGTAAGTACTTGTGTGTGTATGTATGTATGTATGTCGTGATGTTTACCACCTGTCTGCTCTCAGCGTGGCCGATATTAGATAACTAGTTTATAGAATGATAGCAACGTCTTACCTAAAATGGTTTATATTTTATTATTGATTATTTTATATTTGTTTTTATTTGAGACCACTCGTGGCGTAGAGGCGACTGGGTCAAGCGTGCGACTGTAAACGCGACAGATTGTGGATTCGATTCTCACAAGAGATAATTAAATATTTAATATTTTCATTTCTTAGCTTTGATGTCGAAGGCGAAAGCGTGTCGTTGAGTTCCGCCACTCAAGACGCAATGTCTCCAGAATTTGGTGCCAAATGGGGAACGGAGTGTATTAACACTAGGTTCCCTCTGCCTACCCTGCTGTGTGCGGGATATAAACGGAACACCAGTGCTAAGACACTCCGTCCCCATTTATAACAAGTTGTTTTGTTTTTTTCCTTTTATACGAGTTCTTTAATCTGTTCACTCTAACAATACCTATCAGTTGTTTACATGTTGATAATAACAACAATACTGAAACGACTTTAATGTTTCCTGTATTTAACGCTCTCTTTATTTATATAAGTTATAAAAATATACTCTTATTTTCTTGAAAAAGGTTACGTAAAATTTTTCATTCCACTTTTATATTGAAAGAATTATATAGATTTTTTTTGTGTTATACTGTAAATATATATTTTTTTAAGTATCCGAATTCTATAAGCATACGCAATGTTGAGTGGTGGAACTCAACGCCGTGCAAACTTTTTATTTTATTTATTTGTATGTGTATAGTTAAAAGCATACTACGCAATAAAGTCGTAACGTAAACTATGTTAAAAAGTAATAACTTGTTTGTTAGCCTTCTGCACGTGAATACCTTGATTTCTAGATTTTTTATACAACATGCAGTTTAAGGCCGTCGTGGGGCAGTGCGACTGTAAAGATGACGATTGAGAATTCGATTCCGGGGGAATACTATTATCATTTAAAATTATTTAATTTATTATCTCTCTTCGGCAACACGGCGTTGAGTTTCAATCGACACGTAATGCCCCGAAAAAACGGCGGAAAGCGGGGAACAGAGTGTTAATATTGGGTTCCCTCTGCCTCCCCTGGTATATGGGGGCTACAGCGTGAATCTGAGAAAAAAATATAATAATATCCAAAACAACAAAAATTTTATAAGTTCATTAATTTTGCGTATATTTTATTTGGCATTGAAATTTGACTCCTTTATCATATCTTATCAGTCACTTTCTTGTTATGCTTTCATCAAAGTCTTCCACTCGCTCTTATCACGCGACTTAAAGAGATAGACATTTATCACCAATTTATAACTATTAAAATAATTTCTATTATCGAAATCATATTAGCACGATTTACCGACTGTAGGTATGTTGTACAAAGTGTTTATTCGAGTTATTCACCAATTTAATGAAATAATCAGCTTCACGCTATATCCCGCACACAGCAGGGTAGGCAGAAGGAGCCTAGTGTTAAGACACTCCGTTCCCCACTTTCTGTCGAATTCTGGAGGCATTGCGTCTTGAGTGGCAGAACACCACGAGGTGTGACTGTAAAACCTCTTCGCTCTGGTGTCAAGGTCAAGCGCGGCGTGAGTTCTGCCACTCAACACGCAATACCTCCAGAATTCGGCAGAAAGTGCGGAACGGAGTGCCTTTACCACTAGGTTCCCTCTGCCTACCCTGCTGTGTGGGATACAGCGTGAAGCTTAAAAATAAATAGTTTAGAATTAAACTATAATATTTTTTCCTGATACTTTGTCTCGTAAATAGTTATACTTTAAACAGTTAACACATTACATCGATCACCTTTAAATTATAAAATATCTTTGCTTTCGCGTTATTTTTACTTAAACTTAAAAAGGGTAATAAAGTAAACTAAAAACAAGTAGTTACTTGCGCACATACAAACGCGGGGTAAATTACACACTCCTTCAGTATTTTGTTCCTTATTTCACAAGTTAACTTGCGATACATGGAAAGCCTGAATTAGGCAATTTTCTTGTGAGTTTGCTAAACTTGTCAGTGTTGGGGTTCAAATTTATTGCCTAAGAAACGTTACTTATGTACTAGTATGTAACAATAGTAGGATTTCAAGTTAAACTTAAGATATATTTTTCATGATGTGTTTCTTATTTAAAGAGTTCATTGAAAAATAAAAATAAAAATCCAATACTTATGTTAGTTCGGCTTGTAACTGCTAGATAAGATCTACGAAACTGAATTTGGTCCATTTGTAGTAATAGTTTCATCATTTACTTCTCAATGATGCGTGGGTTAATGACAATAGAATAATATAGTATCATTGAGCTGGTCTGATGATGGAACTGGATTTTGCAGATATAACTAGTGAACCACTCGAATTTAGGCTCATATAATTTATAGACTATACACATATACACTTTCAAATCTGTAGTGTTTGGTTACTACAGTCATTTAATTGAAATTTTACTTTATATCAATTTTATTTCCAACTAGAACTTATAACAAATACAATGCTAGTTACAGTGCTATGTCTAGAAGAAGTTTATTGGAAATCAGTGAATCTTTTATAGCTAATGTAATTACTACCAAATACTATTCAAAATTATCATAGTATAATCATAATTAAATTAATGATTAAAGACCAATATAAAAATACTTTTACATAGATTGCACTGAAAGAGGATTTCTCAAAATACATCATATGGAAACGGAAAACAGGAATTTTACCTCTTATAATTCAAGCAATTGATAAATTTCAAAAAACATATGAAAAGGAAAAACCAGTATTTTACCTTTTAAAAATCAAGTAAAATTACAAATTTCTTTGTTTATGTTCATATATAACTATTATGGGCAGGTCTGAAACCTTGTTCATTTCACCTGGAATTTTTATTTTTATCAAATTGCTAATTTGGTGAAACAATGACCTAATTGCACTAAAAAAAAGGTAAAAAATATGCGGAAAGGTTTTGATAAAACATTTGATTCCATCTCCTGAAATTACGGTAAATTATTAATGGTGACATTATTATTTTTACATAAAGTCGACTAAACAATGACTTATAACTTGAATACAGTTATTATTAATATTTTTTCTATATTTTTAATTAAATCTATTTAATGAGGACCACTCGTGGCGCAGTGGCACATGCTCGTAAAGTGAAGAAACAGCTTGTGTGTTCGATCTCACTTGAGGAAATAAAATATTTGATATTTTCATTTCTTCGCTCTGGTAACATATTACCATATATTCTCTAGAATTCGGCGGAAAGTGGGAAGTGTCGTTATCACCAGGTTCCCAGGTTTCCTCTCAGAATGTAGTATCATACAATCGTATCCCGAAAAGATATGTATGTATGTAGGCATGTATGAACATGATATAAAAACAAAGTAATACAAAACATTGTAGTAAGCAATAAAAAACGTTTTCATTAAAGTTACAACATGGTCGTAGGGCATTAGCCTCCATTGTTGGGAAATAAATCGGTGTTCGTTCGTACGCACGGTACGGTTCACACGAGCGAGAAGTTCACGATCGGTACTGGTTGGTGTCATTGCTACCTGTGTTTAGTGGTGTGTGGTGTACCTACATGTACCTATTTTTTTTAATTTAGAGTTACTAGTAAATTTGAACGGGACGTGGGCTCGATTTCCGCTCGGTTAAAATTAATTATCTTACTTTTCTTGTTCTGGTTAGTAAAACAGCGCGGCATTGGGATCCGCCACTCAACAAAAAAACACTTAAAAAAAAACCTTTTGAAAAAAAAAACATGTAGTCTTAAAATTGGACGGGAAGTGTAAAATGGGGAGTCTCAATACTTATCTTCACTTTGCCTAACCATGCTATGTGAGGAAACAGCAAGCAAGCAAGCATTAGCAAGAAATTCACGCTGAACTATTATACTTGCTAAATAATATACTTCTCATTTGATTTATTTTATATTATCATAAGGTATCTCTTTCACCTGCCATTTCTGTAACTAACATAGAAAATAAATTTAAACAGGCTGCCATTCTTTCTGAATGAACTCACGTGTTTCTTTACATCACTGACAGTCGTCATAACAAATCTCCTTGCGGTTATACCATACTTGTAAGACTTCCGCCCACATTCTTGTCTTCTTATCTTGTTCTTGCGTCATATGTTTAATCTTGTAGCTCTACGTCAGTGAGACGAGAAAAAATGCAAAATGTATTAACTTTAAGTTATTTTTATCTAGTTGTTCCTTAACAACTATTATTATTTTGATTATGAATGGGATCTTGGGTTCGATCCTGACCAAGTATAAAATATGCGCTAATATCTTTCAACAGCGTAAAACATCATTGAGAACATTTACAAAAATATATATATTTTACATATATCTTTTAAATAGAAAATAATTATAATTTTTAACAAAAAAAAAACAACTTCAACCGGATCCCATAATCAGCACCTAACTAAACGTTCATTAAACTACCCTTGATGGAACACAAAAGGATCATCGAAATCGGGTGGTGTGATATTGAGTTATTTGTCCATTTGTCTTCATCAGTTTTTAATTTGGACCACACGGGAAATTCCAGCTTTCAAATAAAAAAAAAGAATCATCAAAATCAGTTCACACCCAGTCAAGAGTTCTGGGGTGACAAACAAAAAAAAAGACAGTCGAATTGATAACTTCCTCTTTTCTTGAATTCTCGAGGCTTTGCGTGTTGACGAATGTAAAAATTGAATATGATATCTATGACGCCCCGCGCCACGACGGCATTAATAACTCTAAATTCTATTTTTCTTCAAAAGGACCTCGGCCTGACAGGAGTGCCAGGTCTGCACTTTGCTCGTTAGGAACTGTTCAGATCATTAAAAAGAAGTCCTTGTAGCGGTCGTTAGCGGCGCTCCTTAATTGTCGGTACTTGTCAAAAATGTACGGCGATTTTTTAAAAGTGCTAATTAATCATAACGTTTTAGATACGGTTCCGTAATGTACTCACGAGATCTGTAGTTTATTACCATTATAAAAAGGGTTCTGAGTTCGATCCCCTCTCGGAAAAATATTTTTTTTACATTCTCTTGCTTTGGTAAAGTGTCTTATTACAGTGGAAAGGGGAGAACAGAGTGTCTTAACACGACTTCTCTTTGCCTATAAAAGATGTGCGATAAAATGTGATGTAGATAAAGAAGTATATAAAATACTTCTTATTAAGATATAATCTCACTTTCCGCGGAATTCTGGGTGTTGACTGGCGGAACTCAACACGGAGTAAAGGCTAAAAGCCTAATTCTAGGTCTAAATAGTCTTACATAGTCTAACTTTATTCCAAATACGATAAAAAATTATATAACTGCATATTTACGTGCATGTATCCCTGAGACGAGTCACTTAACTGAACTAATTACCGGTGCGTGTTAAACACAGCAATTTTTAGTGTATTCACATTTTCCGTATGTGTAACATTGTTTTCTTTGTGGTATGTAATTTTAGTCATTTTAATTACAACTTGATTATAATTTATATCAAATACATTAGTATACTTATTTAGAAAACCGACCTGGCCGGTTTTCAGGAGGCGCGGGTTCGAATCCCGCTACGTTCAAATGTTTATACGTTTTTTAAATAACTATTTTTCTTTTTTAAGTGTGGAATATCACTTTAAACGTGTTAAAAATAAATACAGTAGTATTTTAGGTTTTCATTTTCGATTTTTCGGAAAAAAGTAATAGGTAAAAGCTACAGAATCCACTCCCATGGTAGTCAGTAATTGGATGACATTAAATCGATTGATATGCCTGTTTTTTTTACCCGACTGCGCGACGCAAAATGGAGATTCGTATTATTCGTGGTAATGTCACTAAAGACATGAAAATAATACTTTAAAACTTAATTAAATATTCCTAAGAAGTCATGTAAAATTTTATAAGTTACCACTGTTAAATGAAATAAATAATTTTGTTTGTTATTCTTTTAGTTTAAATTTTTCATGTAGTTTTATATAATAAAAATTAACATAATATACCTTAAGTCGAATTAACCTTGTTGTATGGATTTCTACCACTTTAAAAACATAAATTACACGCTTAATTAAAGGTCATTTGGTAACCTACATACAAGTATCTCGGCTATATTGGTCCGAGCGAAAACTATGTAATTATTATTAAATATTATTTAAAATTTATATAATATATGACGTCTCAATTTTGAGTTCTACGGTTTTCAAGAGGCGCGGGTTCGAATCCCGCGATGTTAATGTTTACAAATGTTACAATTTAAAAATGTTAAAAATGTCACCATTTTATTTTATTCAAATTTTGTTTATAGATCATCGATTCAATGTCTAAATAATATTAAAAATTCGCTTATTTATATATATGTATATATGTATATGATATTAGTATTATGTCGTAAGTTCCACTGAGTGGAGAACAGCGTTTAGTCCGAAAAAAAGGCATTAGTACCTACAAAATGCGTAAATTCCAGTATATTTAATCTTAAACAACCTCCACTATATTTAAAAAGAAACAAAGCAAAACTTTTTTATTTAGTTAAATTAAAAACTTATAGGTAATATGGGCTAACCTTCGCTGTCATTCACAGCCGGATTTAAATGGCCGTAATCAAAATTCTAAAATGTAGCTACATTATATTACATGATTGGTATATGCATTATTAAATATTAACATTAATTAAATAAATAAAAAATAATAATAAAAAGAGCTTTATTTCAACTACAAAATTAAGAAAGCAAGTAAGTACAATAAGTGAAGCCGTTTGAACATTAATATTTTGTGGGTTGGTGGTGCTTGTGATAGGTTCGAAATCCGTGGTATAGGTCACCAGGTCTCCTCCTCAGCATCAATTTAAAGACAAGGTTATATATCATCACAATATGACTGGATATGTTTGAGACTTATTACTAGTTTAAGGGTTTACGGGTCTAGGGCTTATTACTAATTATGAAGTAGTTGACGCCAGGCGTGGCGCAGGGGCACATGTGCTTTTCCACCCCGGGAAATGAAATATTTAATATTTTCATTTTCTCGCATTGGTAACGAGACAAAAGCATGGCGTTCAGTTCCGCCAATCGGCACTCGTGCCTCGATATTTCGACGGAAAGGTTCCAAGGTTCCCCGAAGCTAAAAAATAACTAAATCTAGGTTCATTTAGATTTTACTTTGAATTTGTAGAAATTAAAACACCTTGGTACAATGAATGTTATTCGAAGTTTCTATTATTCTTTAATTATACATAATTTAATCACTCTCTCCAAAGCTAAATAAAACGAAAGCGAAATTAGCAGGTACTTTTTAAGTAAATTTGAATATTTAAATTTGATATGGGAATTAACGCCGTAGTTGGAAAGTGTTTAACTGTATATAATGATAGTGAGTTCTATTTCAATTCAAGAAAACATATATTTTTTCATCTTCATGTTGTATTTCACGCATAGCTAATTAGACGGTAACTCAACGCCGCGATATGTCTCGGCATAAAGGAGAAATTAAATTAATTTCGTTGAGTGGGTATCGAACTCACATTCACCGCGTTCACAATCGGATGCTGTTCTATTGCGCATTGATGACTATGACTAAGCTACATTGAGGCCGTCGTGGTGCAACGGTACAGCATCTGATAGAAAGTAAGGCCATTGTGGCTTCGCATCCTTCTAGGTGGAATAAATTATTTTCGTTTCCACGCTCTAGTAACAAAACAAAGCGCAGCGTTAAGTTTCGCCACTATACACTCACTAAATTTAGCTGTGCGTTAGAAACAGAGTGTCCTGACACTAGGTTCCTTTCGCCTGTCAGCTATATGCGTTGATAATGTAATAGCAATAGTCTAATATATATTTTCAGAAGCAAACCAAGGTGCAATATACAAGTCAAACCGATCGGGGCCGCGCTGTTCATGACATTGTAAATTTTTATTTACGTCACAATGTTAAATAGAAACGTTTCTCGTTTCTTATATTTGGAGCGACACGCTCGCGGTTATTGAAATTTTGTTTTGTAAATATACTTTATAGGTGAAGCCTTGAAATGTAATGTACTTTTGATTACGTTTATGGCTTATGGCTTAGTAGTAAATTATGGCCAAAACGACAGTCGCGGGTTCGATGATACAATGGAGTGATGTTAACCCGGCGGGAGTGTGGTGGGGTGTGATATACCCCTAGGACAGTTCATATCCCTATATAATTTTAATTCGCGATGTTATATTTTAGCGGCTTTGTGTAGCTGGAGGGAAGGGAATGTAGGAGGGGAAAATGGCGTGATCTCAGTGTTGCGCCGGTCAGTTCTCGGAATATATGCGTGCAAACGTCTGTTGGGTAAGTCACACCCCGCCACATACTTTGTGTATACATTTTGTGACATTTTTTTTTATCTTTTTCTTTGGTTTTATTTATTATTGATTTCATTTTTATTTATTTACGATAACATCAGCAGGTTTTACGTGAAACGCTTTTTATTTATTTGCCAATTATTGCTTTTTTTACGTTATAAACAAAAATTTCAGTGGTAAGCAGTGAAAGAAGACTTATGTCATTGCTTGACGAAGTTTTAGAGCATTCTTCAGAAGCAAGCTCTCAACTCTTCACCATGATGAAAAAATTGATGAGAGAACTGGAGATGAGAAAAAGCCGAAAATTATTACTTTTCATATCTCGACGAAATCCGAAGTAGACGTTGCCGACAAGCTGAGCGCAACTTATGATGTCTCTCGCAATAGCAAACGCTGGCCAATAACAATCTTTTATGGAGTTCTAGATATAGCAGCGATCAATGCTAATATCATATTTCAAGAAAATGCCAATAAAAGGAATGAACGTACAGAATTTCTCCGCAATTTGGGATTGAGTTTGGTTTATACGCATTTACAGTTACAAGGAGATCAAAAAAATATTACAGCGTATATTGGCCAGAAAATTTCTTCTCAAATAAGTGTACCACTGCGTACAGTAGCCCAAAATGAACCCGGACGATATACTCGATGTGTAGATTGTCCACACAAACAAGATCGCAATACAAAATACGCATGTGCTGGGTGTGGAAAAGCCATATGCCTACATCATGCAATTTTTTCTTGCAAAAAATGTACTGATTTTGAATGAAAGTACTAAAGCGTTCCTAAATTATTTTATAATGTGTTATGCTCTTATTTTGTCTAAGATCTCATGTTCTTTTGAGTTTTAAGAGTTTTTTTGTTTAAATAAGACTTGTTATTTTTCTTTATTTTTTTAAATAAAGATTCATTTTTATGTTACCAAAAACAAGTGCCTTAGATCTCATTATGTAAATTAATAAAAATAAATATAATTTACTATATATTTCATTTTCCTTTCACGTAAATATATACTTAATATAATATATACCACTTATTTCATTTAATTTAATTGAAAAACCTATTTTAAATGCCGTTTTGTTTTCGGGTATGTCACACCCCACCACATACTATAAGTAACTTTTCTTCACCACACTCCCGCCGGGTTAAATGTGTGCAATATTTCATTTGTAAACATTTTTTTTTGGCTGTGGCAAAATGACTTATAACATCCCAAATTATAAATTATGCACTACGCTCATATACCATGAACGGTATAACGTTAGCGTGTATTGTCTGAATAAACGAAAACAACTGAATAAACTAATACCACTAGAACATTTTGACCTCTGTACCTACCTATCTATATATACATATAGGTGCGCATAAAACTTAAACTGTTCCAATACTGAACAAAGAAATAATTTCTCGATATTCTTTTGTAAAGGAGAAAAGAATGGAATTTTTCTTACGAGATCTTATCTCACGTAAACAAAGTCGCGGGCGACGACTAGTGTTTTATAAATTATTAATGTTATAACTATATATTTATTATTTTTCAAAGCACAGCTATAGAAATATATAATTCAATCATCAGTTGAATTCATTATATTGAACACCATACAAGTGCACTACTACATTGTAAATATTCTATTTTAGATCTTTTATGCGTTTCGTAGGGCCTTTTCTTATATTTTATAAAGATGTATTAAATTCTCTTCTAACATTATTTTCTATTATATGATGATTAATTATGTTTGATAAGTTCCCATAGGCCGTAGACCAGTGGAGTCTGAATTGAAACGCATCGGTCGTAAATTCGATTCCACTTATAAGAATAATTGCATTAATTTTTTTCCGTTCTGGTAGACAAAACCTCCATAACTCGACGGAAAGTGGGAGACGGAGTGTCTTAACACTAGGTTTCCTCTGCCTACTCTGCTGTTGGCGGGATACAGCGTGAAGCTGGTAGATAAGGAGCAACTATTAATTTAGCGTTGATTGGCCGACGGTGCTATGAACGGACTAAAGCTTATAGGAATTGACAAGTTGCTTTTAGTTTATTTAGTTATAAAATATTTATACTTGTATAGATACCTACTGCTGTATCCGTAAAATTAAAATAAAGAAAAACAGTTGTTATAACATATATTTACATAATAAAGTAATTTATAACCACTTTTTTTGTTTCATAAAATGTACAAAATTGTTATGAAATTAATAAAATAAAAGATAAAAACTATACTGTGAACAATTATTTTCTTTTTTTTTGTGTATTATTTATTAAGTGTTCTATTTCTACACATAATAAGGCGGTCGTGGCGCCGTGACATACATCCTCGCTCTCGTAACAAGACACGGCGCAGAGTCTAGTTCCGTCACTCAAAGATCATTATTTCAGACTTGAGGGAACGGTATGTCTTGATTGATTCCCTCCGCCTACCCCGCTAGATGCGGGATACAGCGTGAAGCTAAAAAAAAAATACAAGTACGCAATCTCAATACGAAGGTCAATATCACAATGCATTTACCTCGGAATGTGTCCGATCAAACAACACGCCCGATTTCGATCTTGTTTTTTTAAATATAAACGACCTTGATTCGCGCGTAATATTTTATTCGGTAATTCGGCTACCAAATGTAATTACGTCATTTCTTAGTATATATGTATATATAATTTTTGTTGACATTTAATTTTGTTCGTGTCTCCGCTAGCTGTTTTCTAAATTGCGTTATAATTTGGTTGACACTTCACTTAAAATGTAAGAGGGTGATGATTTTGCTAAATAATATAGCGAGTTCTTTTTTTTATAGTTTATATAACAGTAGGCTGAGGGAACCTAGTTAAGACTCCGTTCTGCATTTTCCCCCGGATGTAGTAGCCTAATAGCAAATTAATTATTTATTTTAATACGTTCGATTTTTTATTTAATCAAGAAGAACCAAATAAAAAGTCAATACTATTTGTATAATGATATGCAAAACATTTTAAATCTTACTATTACCTCAAATAAACTATACAATTTCCAATTGTGCCTCTGTGCAAGCAAAAGTGTCATTATCGACTATAAAATATATGTCAATAATATAATATGTCAATTACGAATTCTTGTAACTTAAGAAATATTGCTGTGGTACTTCGTCCAAATGGTGAAAAACGCGAAAGTAGCTGGCAAAAGATAAATAGTAAATATCTCATGTCATGAATTCAAAACCAGTTTTTCCACTTTTATTTACATCATTTACACATATGACTATATGGTAAACACCACGAATATAATTGTTTAACCAATTGTTATGTATCAGTAATAACACATTTATCTGTCGTTGTTACAGAGCGAGTCGAGCTACACCTCTTCAGAAGATAGCTGCGGCGGGGGAGAGCGCCACGCCGTGCTCTGCTACGAGCAGGTGCGGCGCCTCAACGACGTGATGGACGAGGTGGTGGCCATCCACGGGCGCGGCAACTTCCCCACGCTGCACGTGCGCCTGCGCGAGCTGGTGGCCGGCGTGCGCGCGCGCCTGCAGGCCGCGCCCAGCGAGGGCGGCGCGGGCGTGGCCGT
>JAATLQ010021604.1:0-17147 GCA_013421005.1 Heliconius erato x Heliconius himera
CTAATTATAACGTCTAAAAGAACGAAAAATGAGTCATTTGAGCATAACAAGAAAAGAAAACACTGTCTTTGGAGTGAAAACTAAATATAATTAAAGACTTTGAAGTAAAAATGAAAATTTGTGAATTGGAAAAGAAGAAAAATTTAACTCGGCAGGCAACATTGTTAGAATATATGAAGCCTTCCAGCTCAAAATAATTTCGGTTTAGGTTACTTTATTCATAACAATGTAATTTTTTTTATTATCCTACGCTTTATTAAACATTTTTCTTCTAAATTATGTTTTTTTTTTAAACTCTGGTCCTGATTAAAGAAACTTTATATGCAAAGTTGAACACCGACTTACGCGAATTCGACTTACACGGCAATCGCTCGGTCCCACCTATCGCGTAAGTCCGGGGTGTTACTGTATGTGTATTTGGAAAGTAAATTCTGATTGTGAGTTCATAGTTTATAAAACTTTATATTGTGTTTAGATGACGCGCTGATGGCAATACATTTTAATCATTGGCGTTATATATATATAAAGTTGCATTCATTTACAGTAGATATATTTTTCAAGACTTTATATATAAAAAATACATTAAATAATCATGTTAAGGAAGTATCAAATATATTGTGTAAATATAATATGTCACCTGTTAAAATAAAGTGAAGCTGACTAAACTTAATGCTATATTCAAAACAAATGAATTGTATGTAAATTTATTAATACGTTTCAAGTATGAAAAAAAATGCAATATAATTGCGTTTCTTCTCCTTTTTTTTCCAATGTTTTATATTTCTATTATTTATATCAATATGTCAGGGACGTAAATGCGGGAACAGAGCCATGCCATCTTAGTACAAAGTAACCTCTAAAAAATGTATTTACGTGTTATAGTTAAAGAATAAAAAGAATGTGTGATTCCTCTATAGAATATATTATTCTACATTATATAATAAAAACAGGCTTAAACAGTGCATATGAAGGTATCCTCCTGTAGTATAACTATTTTCAATTACTATTAACACTACAATGTCAATACTATTTGGTATTATAGTGTAATTTTGAACATTTTGAATATTTTCCCGTCATTATGATGAAAAACATAGACTATTTTTAATTTGAAAAAATAATTTATTAACTATAAGAATATTGGTAGTTTTTCAAAAGGTATAAGAATTAAAAATTGCCTAAAATATGCTTCCTTCGCAAGTGTTGTAATAATTACTGGTATTAATTAACCAAAAAAATACTATAAATATTAAGTATGCTCAATTATACAAAGTTTTTTTTGTCAGCACCACTTTAAATAAAACCACAGATTTAACTACTCTATAAAAAACCCAATAATAAAAGAGTTATGTTTTCAAACAAAATAAATAATAAAATTATCGTTGTAAAATAAAATATAATATGTCGAGAACGACGCACGCACACATAAACCTATCAAAGGGAAACCGCCGCATACGCCTCATTCCGAAATCGAGTCGTAGGTATTGGCGGCAAAGTTCAAAGTTCTAAAATCTAAAGGTTTTAGTAGTATTTTTGTAGTAGTATGTGTTTACGTTATTGGTATCAAAGCGTAACTGCCTCACACGAAATATAGATATGATTAAACATCGTGAAATGAAAAAAAAAAACCTACGTCTACACTGTTGCTTAAATTCTTTAGGTATGGAATTAAAATATTTTACCTATATGCTATTTCCGTAAAAGGAGCGCTGACGCGCTTCTCTTCTGTTCTTTGTTAAAGGCCAAAGTTGTGGCTGTAACGCTACTGGTGTGGGTTCGATCCCCACTTGGAGGATTGAATTATAATTTAATAATATTTTCATTTCGTTTAATAATATTTTAATTTCGCACATCAGTCACACATTATACGCAATATCTTAAGTTTAAAGTTCTAAAGATTTTAGTAGTATTTTTGTAGTAGCATGTTTACGTTATTGGTATCTATGCGTAACCGCGTCACACGAAATATAGGTATGAATAAACATCGTGAAATGAACAAAAAAACCTACGTCTTCACTGTTGATGTATATTGCTTAATTTCTTTAAAATATTTTACCCTATATGCTGTTTCCGTAAAAGGAAACGCTGACGCTTCTCATCTCTTCTTTGTTAAAGGCCGTCGCTGCACAGGGGCACAAAGTTGTGGCTGTAACGCGACTGGTGTGGGTCCAATCCCCACTTGGAGGATTGAATTATAATTTAATTATATTTTCATTTCGTTTAATAATATTTTCAGTTCGCACATCAGTCACACATTATACGCAATATCTTAACACTAAGTTGCCCTGCTAAAGGCGGGATAAAGCGTGTATCTGGTTTTAACTTTGTGTGAACCGATTAAAATAAAGTCCAGTCCAGTTTAGGCCAGTCGTGGCGCAGCGGCAAGAAGTGTGACTGTGAAACTGACTGTTTGTGGGTTCGATCCCTACTCGAGGAGCTGAAATATTTACCTAAATTTATATTTCCATTTCGTCGCACTGGTGTCGAGGTTAAGCACGGCGTTGAGTTCTGCCACTCAACACGCAATCCCTCCAGAATTCGGCAGAAAGTGGGGAATGGAGTGTCTTAACACTAGGTTCCTTTTGCGTAACCTGCTGTGTGCGGGATACAGCGTGAAGCTGATTAAAATAAAACTAATACTCAATATTTAAGGGCAGTTTGCCAAAATACAAACAAAAAAAGTATTTAAATCGGTTAAGCAGTTTCTGAGATTATCGTGAAGAAACGCACAGACAAACAGAACTGACCAAGTTTTATTACATTGTTAATTGTAATAAAATATCTTCTATGTACAGACACTGATGAGTTAGGATTTTATTGTACCTAAGTATCGATAAGTTATATTTTTATTTCAAACATTCAATTAAAGATTCTTATAGGAGATACAAAAATGCGACCTAAAGTTTTAATAACTTTGTCATAAAAAATCTTCATTGCGTTGCAAACATACATAATAGGTACATCAAAACACGAACATAATTCAGTGTGATAAGTAAATAATTCTGTGGTATAAGCGGGCGAAGCCGCGAGCGGGTCGCTAGTTGTAAACAATAAAATAAAATTTTAGTTGAATGGTTGAGCATTGTTTACATTAACAACAAACAGGGCCATTGGGATCATTATAGGTAAACTATTGGTATTTCTGACAACATGTAACTTTGAAAAAAAAAATAAAGGCTAAACTAACATTCCATATTCACAATTAGGTCATAGGGTTCCCTGATGCACTTGATAGCAAATGGGGAAGACGAGATCTTCGAGTTAGATTTAGTAGCCCCCAGAACCGAATGCGCTTACCGATAGAAAAGAAGGTACTGATTAGATTTCATTTTACATTGAAGTGTACTTACACTTAAAAGGAAGGCTATATAAAACCCCAACATTTGTTTCTATGTAACTCTCTGTACCTACGAGAGTCAGAGTGAGAGAGAGAGAGCCAGAGTTACAGTCGGAGAGAGAGATTCAGAGCTATCTCGAGCATGAGCAGATCTCATTTATTTATTTTCATACTCGCGGGTGGAAGCAGCTTGTAAAAGTTATTAGTATGATAGATACAATTCACCAATATTATTCTTATGTCGGCTGACCAAGCCCAATTAATTAAATTTAGTTATTGATGTCGATAGTCAAATAAAAGTGTTATTTGTTAAATGTTCAATGGTTAGTTAATTAAGCAGAGAGAAAGGAGAAATCGTACATTAACTTCTCTGTTTGTAGTGACATATTTTTTTTAATTAGTTATTTTAAATTGATCCTACGAACTTATGTGTATAATATTATACAAAAACTCTTATTTTAATTAATATATATGAGTTTTAATATGTTTTATGTTTATAAAATTCTAGATATTTTATAGTATGAATTATTAGGCCGTCGTATCTTAGAGGCGCAGTATTTGACTGTAAACGACGATGATTCGATTCAAATTTTTGTAAAATATATTCTTCATATGCACATTCTGGTAATAAGATAAAGTACAGTGTCGAGTTCCGCCATTCATCACGTAATATTTCCTAAACCGGGTGGTACATGGGAAACAGAGTGTCTTAACACTACTCTGCTGCTTAAATTAAGCGTTTGAGAACTAAAAACTATTAATAATTTAAATTTTTAAGAAGAAAATAAATCAAATAAAATTTAAATTTGATTTGATTTATTTTCTAACATGTATTACATACAAGTAAAAATAACGCGTAGAACGAAGTGTCTTGACACTACATTCTCTCCGCTTACCCTACTATATGCAGCTAGCACGGAGATAAAAAAGGAAAAGTGTATGTTTTTTCATTCATACATATATACATGAATATATCATTGAAAGCTGTGCGAATTAAAATAGGATCCGCTCATGTCCAGATCGTAATCTGAAAGATTTATTTCGGTCCGCATTGACATGTTTGTTATACTGATTTATACGTTCCGTAAATTATACATGCGAATATAGATCGATACAGGAGGTATTGTTGTATAATATTTATACATATATGAGTAAGAGTATGTACTTATAACATTTTATTACAAAAATCAATCAAAATCGCACATCGCAGGGTAGGCAGATAGAATCTAAGCCACCCCGTTTCTCATTTTTCACCGAATACTGCATTCATTGCGTCTTTAGTGGTGGAACTCAACGCCGCATTTTGCCCCGATACCAGAGCGATTCCTCGAGTGGGGATCAGCCTACAAACAGTCGATTTTACAGTCATATTAATTTTTACTTATATCTGCGCTATGGTACCTTTACCATGGTGTGGTGTAGTGTTAAATATTCCATTTTAGATTTTCCGATTAAATTCGTGTTCATTAGAAGAAATCAACGATGCTCTTTTATCAGTAGGCAGCCAAATTTTCGAGACATTGCGTGTTGAGTAGTGGAATAAAACGCCGTGTTTTGTTTTGTTACTACAGGAAGAAAAATGCTGTTTAATTTTCCTAAAGTGGGGTAATGAAAAAGACTTAATTTGATATTATAATTTTTACAAATTGGAGTAGAACGTGCTACCACCACGTTTCAGTTATAACATCTGAATAACTTCATATGATTATGAATTTTAATATATTTTTTCTTTTTTTTTGAGGCCAGTCGTGGCATAGTGGCACAAAGTGTGACTGTAAAACCGACTGGTTGTGGCTTCGATCCCCACTCGAAGAGATGAAATATTTATTTAAATTTATATGTCCATTTTATCGCTTTGGTGTGGCGGCAAAGCGCGGCGTTGAGTTCTGCCATTCAACACGCAATGCCTCCAGAATTTGTCAAAAACTGGCGAACGGAGTGTCTTAACACTAGGGTCCCTCTGCCTATCCTGCTGTGTGCGGGATGCAGCGTGAAGCTAAATGAATTTTCGAAAAAGTCAATTATAAAAAATCTATACGATAAAATAAATCCTCTTAGCTAAGCTACTTAGAAGGGCGGTCACGAGACGATTCAATATCCGTTGAATAATGCAACGGTAAGTTAGAAACCGCAAACACTTGATAACGCCAGTGGATTTCTGAGCTAGAAAGTTTTAAGGCAAATATAAATATGTTCTAGAAATATAGATTTTAATTAATGTTTAAATAAATGTAACAGGTTGTAAGGTCGCTTCCTAATATAGGAAATGAAATATTTATTATTTTTATTTCCTCGCTCTGGTAACGACGACAAAGAGCGGCGTTGAGTACCGCTAATCAACACGCAATGCCTCCAAAATTTTGCGGAATTTAGGGAACAAAAGTGGAAGTGGAGTGTGACTTACGGAGTGTCCTAACACCAGGTTCCCAAGTTCCCTCTGCCTACTTTGCGGGTTGCAATGTGAAGCTAAAATAAATATTGGTAAAGTTAAGCTTAGGTTGTGAGTTCTATTTTTATTTTTTCTGATTCACCTGTATACTGAATGATACTTCACAAGTGGCTGAGTTGGCGAAAAAAACCAAGAAAGATGAGTATCGTGGCACTCCGTGCATAATTTCCACAGAATTTGACACTTCGCGTAATTATAAGAACTCGACTGTACCGCGACGGTTGTGGGTTCAATCCCCGCTCGGGGAAAAATTAGGCAAAAAAAGTGTGGAATCGATTGTCTCAAACGTAGTGTAGGTATATTCCTTCTGACTATGCTATATGCATATAGTACAGTGTGAAGCCGACTTTTTTTAGTATTTTAAAAACTGTCATAAGTCAAAATTAAAAATAGATAGAATTATTATTAGAAGAGCTTAACGCTTTCTCTCTCCTCTCAACCTCTTCATACATACATTTACTTGCAATTTTTATATAATTATTCAAAAATGTTCAAGTCTTGTAAGCATCAATACCTTATTATTTATATTTTTGCTTTATGCCCATACCCCACTGAAAAAATATTAAACCGGAAAATTCATTAGTTTCTTCAAGTAATTTCTTATTATTCTTACCCATTTCCAAAATTTTTTATATATCTCTATATAACATAACAAAGCACAGCGTTTCTTACTGCCACCAAATACGGAACAAAAACGGAGAAAGATGTAACAATAAGAACTTAACGAAATGTGACACTGTATCCCGTGTATAGCAGGGTAGTCAGAGAAAGACACTTTTACCACTTACAACACATTTATTTATATGAAGAGGTACACGGAATGGCAGGTACTAGCGAGGATGTCACGGTGAGAATGAAGAAGAACGTGCTCAGCTGGTTTGGGCACGACGAACGAATGAGTGATGAAAGAATGTCAAAAAAGATTTATGATGGAAAAGTGAGAGGAGACGAAGTATCAAAGATACTGGGGGAATGTCACGTAAAAAGCATGAGGACCCCGGAGGGCATGTATGAAGAGGTTGATGACAGTGGACGAGGCGAAAAATGTATGTAGAGACGGTAGCGTTTGGCGCTCCGTTCTCTCTGACCACCCCACTTGGGATAAAGCGTGAAGCTGGTTTTAAGTTACACATTTATCACTTTTCACCTAATTTTCGAGACATTGCGAATTGAGTCACCCAACACAACGCCGTGCATCATCTCGTTACTAAAACACGAACTACAACTATTTCCACACAACTTAAAACCTACCGTTTATAGTCCAACGTGACGCGGTCACTACGCCACACAATGTTCAAAACTAGCCACAAGAGACATCAAAACGTCAATTAGAGTTTAATTAATAGTAACGTATAACAAATTTATCTATTAATAAAAATATTCAAATTTACTTAATTCAAATTGAAACAAATTGAGGTCAGTCGTGGCGCAGCGGCACAAAGTGTGACTATAAAACCAACTGGTTGTGGGTTCGATCCGCACTCGAGGAGATGAAATATTTACTACAAATTTATATTTTCACTTTTTTTTTCTCTGGTGTCGGGGCAAAGCGCGGCGTTCAGTTCTGCCACTCAACACGCAATGTCTCCAGAATCCGGCAGAAAGTGAGGAACGGAGTGTCTTAACTCTAGGTTCCCTCTGTCGACCCTTCTGTATGCGGGATACAGCGTGAAGATGATTTGATTTTTACTTAATTCAAATTCGTATAAAATTTGACCAAACGTCATTGAATGATTCAGTTGGGTCATATCTGGGCCAATGTGTCGATGGCATTGCGAGAACGATCATTAATTATATCAATAAAATTAATTATAACATTTCTGCCACATTACGCTTTAATGTTCTGGAAGGGTAATATTTTTCATATTTTCGAGACATTAAGCGTTAAGCGCCACGCTTTGTTCTCTTGCCAGAGCGATGATATTAATTAGAATCGAACCCATAGCCGTCATCATCATAATCAGATGCTGTGTCCCAAATAGATATTAAAAGCTAAAAAAATATTTCTACATCTTAAAATGCCAATGTCACGTCGATCTTTTATATCTTAAAACTTATATATTACGTACGTTTAAAACTATAATAATATTAAAAAGTTGAATTTTGTTTGTTGGATACGCCAATCAGAAAATAAATTTAAAATTATTTTTGTATTAGTTACTCTATTTATCGAGAAAAGCTATATATAGTCTATATAATATCACGTCAACCAATTTAATATAACTTACTGTACTTGCGTTAAAGTTACCTCGGGCATTTAGAAAATGTCATGTGACACAAATCTTAGTTTTACTGAACGGATTTAGATGAAACTTTACAGAAATGTAGCTTATATATCAGAATAACACATAGGCTACAATCTGTAAATATAAAATCAGCTTCACGCTGTATCCCGCACACAGCAGGGTAGGCAAAGGGAATCTAGTGTAAGACACTCCGCTCCCTACTTTCTATCGAATTCCGGAGGCATTGCGTGTTAAGTGGCTCAACGCCGCGCTTTGCCTCGACACCAGAGCGACTGGCCTCTATGTAAATATTTTGTTTATTATTTCATAATCCAAACTATAATTATATATTACAATAAAAACTGATTTTTAGCGGACAAAGTAGCGTTTGAATCGCTAGTCAAATCAAAAATATGAATTTAACTCAAGTGATTCTCAGGTATGTTAGAAAACTCGACACATAGCAACGTTGCGTCAAAGTTAAAACATCTTAAATTGTCAGATACGTACCTACAAAGTACGAATGCTAAATAATTCATGAGCGTGTATCTTGCTTACAGCTTCAATTTTTTCTGCGATCTAAAGGCGTGCCACACTGTCGTCTGTGATAGCGCGTTTATTTTTTATTTTATATATCTACTGTTTTGTTTTTGGTGAACGCAAATATAACAAAGAAATTTATCGAAATCTTTCGGTGTTAATATCACGCGGTATTCCGCATAAAAAAAGAAAGACAGAGAAAATTAAACAAAATAAAGGCAATGAGATTTTGGTGTTGAGATACTCAGTTCGCCACTTTCCAACCAGCTTTCGAGTATAAAAGCTCAGATTTGTCCTATACCAAAATAAAAAACTACAAATTTTCGGTAAAACTATTTGAATTAGAAATTTAAAAATTATCATTTTCGTCTGAAAATCATTATTGAGGCGCAGTAGAACATTTGACTGTTAACGCGACAGCTGCAGTTTCGATTTTTACATTTAATTTATTTTCATTTAATCTCTCTGATCAAAGTGTGGCGTCGAGTATTGCTAAATATGCAATGGCTCCTAAAAAGAGGAGAACGGAGTGTCTCTTGGTTGGTTACGTCGGTCTATCCTACTAAGAGAAAACGTGAAGCTGCTGCAAAATAAATAAAAAAATATTTAGTTTGTTTATTTTCTTTTTAACTTTATGCAGTCGGGGTTTTTGTTTTTTTTTAAATATTTTTTTTATATTTCACTTTTTTGTTAGGATTTATTATGTACCTTTTTATCATCACTTACCTTTTTGAAATCCTCGTATTGCGCTCTTGAATTTGATACCCATATTGTGGTATTCGTAACGTTTTTTTTCATTTAGTCCAATAGCGTCTCATGAAATGATTGTTTTTTTAATGTCACCTATTTAAAAACACGGGCTGCTAATACAAATTTAATACGTTCAGCGGTTTTGGAGATGTGATGTAATAAAGAATTACTATATATTATTATATTACATACATACACACATACAATATACGCGCGTAAAACATAACCCTTCTTTAGCAGTCGGTAATAATAAATGCTTTACATCTGAAAAGGTACAACATTTAAAAGGCTCACGTTTGAATAAGTCCAAGCTATAATATATTGTCGTTACACCGACGCGTTGTTATGTTTTACGACGCAACTCAAGTTATGATTTACACACGTTTTACAACACACGCGCGGTGTGATAACAACGATTGGCATAAAGGGAAGTACGCTGGAACTTATAAATTTAAATCTGGGTTTTTTTAGGATAATATATATATAAATATGTATAGAATGATACCAGTCGTGGCGCAGCGGCACGAAGTGTAACTGTAAAACCGACTGGTTGTGGGTTAAATTCTTACTCGAGCCAATTTATATTTTCATTTCTCCGCTTTGGTTGTCGAAGCTAAGAGCGGCGTTGAGTTCTGCCACTCAATACGCAATACCTCCAGATTTCGGCAGAAAGTGGAGAACGGAGTGTCTTAACACTAGGTTCCCTATGCCTACCCTGTTGTGTGCGGGATAGAGCGTGAAGCTGATTGATTTTTTTTAAATGTATAGAAGCCACGATGGCACTGTACTAGGGAACCAATTCGGAGAAATGAAAATATTTTTTTTAGTAGACCAATTGTGTCAACAACACGCAATTATTCAATTTTGTCTAGAAATTGAGGGGAAAGTAAAGAACGGACTGTCTTAATATTAGGTTCCATCTACATATGCGGGCTACAGATCTTGCCATATGCACGATATAGCGTGAAATCTGTTAATTTCAGGAATCAGGAAAAGAGGGAAACCTTTTAAGTTTGCATTTTACTGGTTTATTTAAAACTTTATATTTATTAAAGAGGCTTTTAATAAATAGATGCAGGAGTATCTAATAAAAACCGGTTAACGACTATCGCTATTTTTACACTCCCATATAATCTATTGGAATGGGAATTAGCACGAACTGATAGTGTCTAATCCAGAGACAATAACGTACGTGTGAGGCTTTCGAGGATTTACTCTGTTTATTTCTATTCATTTGCTGCATTATGTTATCAAACAATAAATAAATCAAATAGGATGTAGCGTGAGTCCTGGACAGAGCAAGGAAGGTAGAGGGAACCTAGTGTTAACACACTCCGTTCTCCACTTCCTATCGAATTAGAGGCATTGCTCGTCGAGTGACTAGACATTTTTTTTCTTTGAACTTGGCTTTTCCTTTGGTGCCAGAGCGAAGAAATAAAAATATCAATAATCATTACCCCAAGTTAGGATCGAACCCATAGCTGTCGCGTTAAATTCAACTCTTGTGCACCTACGCCACGGCGGCCTTAAAATATGAATTAAATTGAGAAAGATTTTTGAAGCAGTAGTGACTAGTAAGGGAAGCAGAGGAAGACCACTTTTGATCTTTGAGAACACAGTATAAATTATATTGGACAAAGGTCAGATAAAAAGAAGAAGGAGGTCTTCCTTTAAGGAATATAAAGTTAAAATAAAAAGTTAAATAAACACTAATTTAAAAGAGTATAGTAAGTTTAATTATATACTAAGTGTGAGTAACCACTATACGATCTCACCGGTTTCCAGGAGGCGCGGGTTCGAGTCCCGCTACGTTCAAATTTTCATACGTTTTCTAAATAATCACTATACGATCGTTCAATTAAAATTCAACCCATATTAATCTAGGAAAAGTGAAGCGCTAGGAACAAATAAATTAAGTAGTTTTTACATATAAATTTAATAATACAGAATTCTCAATTTCCAGGTAACTCCTCTCTTTATTTATTAGTGTTTTAACGTACTTAATTCCTACATAACATTTGACTCAAAATATTTTAAATTTTGTGATTAAATGTATTGAACAGATCTATGGTTAAAATGATAGCCGATGACCTTAATTTGAACATTCACTATGTTTAATCTTTCCAAAAAAATATTCCATTTCGCAACTATTATCGCCTGATTGAATGATTTTTTCTGTTTTTGTTTCAATGTGCTCCTCGTTTCGTTCGAGTAAATATTAAACATGTCATAATTAATACAAAATATTTTAAAATGATGAATTTAAAATAAAAATTTAATTTATTTTATTTATAATCAGCTTCACGCTGTATCCCGCACACAGCAGGGTAGGCAGAGGGAACCTAGTGTTAAGACACTCCGCAGAAAGAGGGGAGCTCTTTCTGCCGAATTCTGGAGGCCTTGCGTGTTGAGTGGCAGAACTCAACGCCGCGCTTCACCTCGACACCAGAGCGAAAAAATGGAAATATAAATTTAAGTAAATATTTCATCTCCTCGAACCACACTCGGAATCGAACCACAACCAGTCGGTTTTACAGTCACATTTTGTGCCACTGCGCCACGACTGGCCTCAAATAATTGGCATTTTTATGTAAGTAGATATACTTAAGATAATAATTAAGAATATAGGACTTAAGTATACATAGGTGTATAGAATACTTGTATAACAATATATTTACCTGCGTCAGTCCGTTTCTATTAGAAACACTGTGTGGTATAGTAATTCAATGCTCAGTCCAGAGCGACTAGGTACTAAGGATGACCACACTTTATATTTATTATGGAAATTAAGTTTTTTTTCTATGTGGTCTTAATTAGTTAATATTTTAATATTTTTTTATAGTTTCACGTTTTATGCCACATAGCAGGGCGGGCAGGACGTAGAGAAAAGAAGTCGAATATGTAATGAGTTTCGATCAATATACAGAGTAGAATACGCATACAGCAGGGTAGGCAGAGAGAGCAAAGGAGCGCAGAACATTCGAAATATTGACCGACTAATGTTCACTTCATATTTAAAATAAAGCCCAAATTTTAAACAAGTTGAACGCAGGAATAAGAAAGGCATAGACGACAAAAGTTTGTGGGGCATTGAAAGTAAAAAAAAACCTAGTGTTAAGACACTACGTTCTAAACCGCTGCCTCGACCTACACTCCGATGCCTCGACACCAGAGCGAAAAAATGACAATATTAAATATTTAATTTCCTCGAATGGGAATCGAACTCACAACCTGTGGCGTTCACAGTCACACTGACTGGCTTCATTTTTAATAATTTGTCCTTAAAATTTAAATATCATTGACACTGCAAGATTGATCTATCCATCTGAATATCCACTAACGTGATTGATAGGCGGTCTCCATTCAGCCTTATTGAAATTACATTTGCAATAACTTATTGAATTTATATTTAAGACTAGAGGGCGCGCGCGGCTTCGCCCGCTTATTAGGAGTGAATTCTAAAAAAACTACGAAACACGTGTTCAATAAAATATTTTTAACAGTCTAAATTTACATTTTTATAAAATCGGTGGCAATTTAAAGATTTTTCCATATAAACTTTCCACCCCTTATTTGAACCCTTAGGGGGTGAATTCTAAAAAACCATGAAACACGTGTTCAATTAAATATTTTTAAGAGTCTAAATTTCAAATTTTATAAAAATCGGTGCCGATTTTAAAAAAAATCCATACAAACTTTCAACCCCTATTTCATCCCTTTAGGGTTAAAATTTTTCATAAGTCGAAAAAGAAACAAAAAAAATATGCATGTCGAATAAAGAAACTCATCCTCCCTTTTTGAAAAAAAAAATCAGTTTCAAATAGAAAATATTTTTCATTAATTTCCTACTTAATCTAAACATACGAGTACTACAAAAAATGGCCGTAGTTTTCAGAACATTTAAACTCCCACAAATATTACAGGTTTCCAGTTGTGTATTTTAATATAAATGTGTGGAAGACAGTATTGTGGCTCCAACAATGCTGCTAGCTTAAATCATACACGACCCAAATCTCAACTTTTCTACATTTAAAACTTTTATTTGACGCTTGAGATTTCTTGAAGTGGCGTAAACAGAACGCAATTGCTCAAAATTGTTATAAATAATAATAAAAAAACATTATATATTATGTAGTGATCATTAATTACCATATATAGTATAAAATATAAATAAATAAATAAATCAGCTTCACGCTGTATCCCGCACACTGCAAGGTAGGCAGAGGGAACCTAGTGTTAAGACTCTCCGTTCCCTAGTGCCGAATTCTGGAGGCATTGCGTGTTGAGTGGTAAAACTTAACGCCGCACTTGTCCTCTACACCAGAGTGCAGAAATGGAAATATAACTTTAAGTATAATATTTCATCTCCTCGAGTGGGGATCGAACTCACGACCAGTTGGTTTTACAGTCACACTTAAAACACAAAAAAATAAACAAATATGATTTTAAGAAAATGTATAAAAATAATTACGTAGTAGGACTCTTGTTAAGTTTCGTCTTACAACATACGAGTACGATGTATAAAATCCGAGAAAGTGGAGAACGGAGTTTTTTTAAATATTTTAGTTAGAAAAAAGAAATAATTGGACTTTTCGTCTTATGTCCGAAAGCCTACTTAAACTTATAAATACTTATACTTACCTATACTAAATTTTCATTATTATGACATCAAAAATATAATTTTACTTTTATAAGAGTTGTATCTAGTATCCAATAATAAGCGAATATTTGAGAGGCAATAAAATATTTTATAGCAATAGATGTCGTGTCGCTTGGATCAAAATGAAATTGTAATGTAAGTGATCATTTTCAAATGTAATTTAATTTTCTTTTATATAAAACAATAAATAAATCAGCTTCACGCTGTATACCATTGTACACAGCTGGGTAGGCAGAGGGAACCTTGTGTTTAGACACTCCGTTCCCTACTTTCTGCCGAATTCTGGAGGCATTGTGTGTTGAGTGACAGAACTTAACGCCGCGCTTGTCCTCGACACCAGAACAAAGAAATGGAAATATAAATTTAAGTAAATATTTCATCTCCTCGAGTGGGGATTGAACCCACAACCAGTCGGTTTTACAGTCATACATCGTGCCCCTGCGCCAAGACTGGCCTCAGCTTTTTTTTATATTTCTACTATTATATAGAGTTTTGTGCAATTATTTATCACTATATTAACTTTTATTATCTAACATTATTTTATTTCGAAACTAGCTATTTTGTCCTTGTAGAGCGGTCCGATATATCTCGTAGTCAAGCAAAAAAAAATACCTGAAATTATTTAAGTCTTGCCCTCCTGACGGTAATTTTCAGTACCACCTCCTTTTTTTCTCCTAAAAATCCTTTTTTTGAATTCCTGCTAAAATCGTCGAGTAATCTGAACAGTAAGTTATAATGTGTTCTGAGTCACCTATACGTTATTCACGGAGGCATGAGATAGAATGTTTTCTTGAATATGATTAAGTCTATCCTTGATTAAGAAATTTATATTTTAGGCCAGTCGTGGCGCACAAAGTGTGATTGTAAAACCGACTGGTTGTGGGTTCGATTCCCACTCTAGGAGAAGATTTTTTTTTCAGCTTCACGATGTATCCCGCACACAGCAGGGTAGGCAGAGGGAACCTAGTGTTAAGACACTTCATCCTCCACTTTCTGCCGAATTCTGGAGGCATTGCGTGTTAAGTGGCAGAACTCAAGGTCGTGCTTAACCTCGACACCAAAAGAAATGGAAATATAAATTTAAGTAAATATTTCGTCTCCTCTAGTGGGGATCGAACCCACAACCAGTCGGTTTTACAGTCACACCTCGTGTCGTTGCGCCACGACTGGCCTCAATCCTGCTGCGTGTGCGGAATACAGCGTAAAGCTGATTTATTTTATTTATTTATATTTTTATTTTATTTTAAACATGATAATTAGTTGATCTCATAACTTTTGTATGTTCTATCAAGGTCCTTGCAATATGATACCATAAAGTCCCTGACGGTACTTCTAAGTCTTGGTACTAAAAAAAATAATTTTAGATACAGTAAAAATAAAAAAAAAATATATATGTGTTTATTTTTACCAGACTGATCAATATAACATAGTTCAAATAAGGATCTTTTAAAAATATGTATATTCCGGGGGAAACTTAAACGAAAATGGGTTAAATGATCAGTACCTAAACGTAAAGCTAATAACTGTCATTTACGTCAGTATCTATTACACTTTGACGAAGTAATTCATTTGGACGTTCACACACTTGCTACTGGCACCTCTCTAGAGGCGTCATCCGTCAAATTGACGTATTATACCATGATTAATAGTAAACAGACGTATGATGACAGTTTGAATCGCATAGTGTCTAGCGTATGGTGTAAGTTACAGTGGTGTTTTATTTTTTTTTTTTGTGAAAATATATTTATGAAATTTTATGAAATTTTGGAACTAGCGGGATTGGAACCCATTTGCATGCCCGTGGGAGTTCTAAGGATGACGCAGTTTCAGGTATCGCTGCGTTCAATTAAAAAAAAAAATATCAAAGTGTAGAATTAAAGTGTATTTTTTTTACTAATTTCGTTATTATGTGTGTGGTGAGACCGTCGTGGCGTCATTGCGGTGCCCGAGGAACGAAGTGCTTTAACACTACGTCCCTATTGTCTGCCTTGCTATGCGGGTAAAGACATAAAGCTGCTTTTTCACTATTATTTACAGAAGGTAGAAAACTTTTCCTCAACACACATCGTACCTTACTTTCTGTTCGTTTACTAAAATTGCTTGTCAAATGGGTGTCCCCATTACTGAAATTTTTATAAAACCGGTAAATGGAAATTACTCAAAACTTGCTTGCTAATAAGTTGTGAAAATGTCTTATCGCAGGGGCACAAACGTGTGACTGTTACTGCGAAAGATTGTGGATTCGATTTCCACTTGAGAAAATGTAATATTGAACATATTAATTACCTCGCTGTGGTTACGAGGTAAAACGTGGCGTTGAGTTTCCCCACTTAATACGCAGTCCCTCAAGAATTCCGCATAAAGTGAGATACGGAAGTGTCTAAATGAGAATGAATTTTCTTAACACTTCTTCTCAAGGTTCTCAAGATCCCTTTGACTGCTATGTGCGTAATTCAGCGTGGAGCTAATAAAATATTTGTATTGCAGGCTATCGTAGCGAAGAGCAGCTTCTGACTGTAGTAAACATTGAAGCTATGGGTTCGATCCCCACTCGGGCGAATTATTATATATATTTAAATTATTTTTATTTTCTCATAAGACTAAATGCGGTTTTACCAGAAGAACGTAGTGTCTTTACATAAATTGTTCTATCTTCCCCGCTATACTCTGGATACTATAAGTACAAAATATATTATTTTTATTTATTTATTTATTTATTTACACTTTATTGTGCACAATTATTCCTTAGGAAATAAAAGATATAAAAAGAACAAAGATAGAACAATTGACACACAAAAGGCGGTCTTATCGCTAATCAGCGATTTCTACCAGACAACCTTTGGGTTAGGATATATGCGATAGAATAGAGTGGGTGGTGTAAATAAACTTACATATCATATTAAATCCTAATACATAAACATAATACATATATATTTGAAGAATATATATCTAATATTATAATATACTAATATATATAATAATACAATTTATAATAGTGAGTTGTGCATATTGATGTCATTTCAAGCTGAATCATCCTTTAAATAATAATTTTTAACTAATTTTTTAAATATTTTTAAAGATATTGAACGCCTAATATCTAGAGGTAGATCGTTCCACAACTTAGTTGCTTTTACAGCAAAGGAGTGCTCATAAGATCTAGAGGAGTGCCTCGGAATTCTAAGAGCAAGG
>JAATLQ010021606.1:0-59123 GCA_013421005.1 Heliconius erato x Heliconius himera
TCGGGAAGTAAGGATCGTAGCTTATATAGTGTGCAGTGCAAGTTTTGTTTACCTCGAGGCCACGTAGGTGACTCTATGTGACTATTTACTGCCTCTACGCGATTCAAATTTGTCTTCTAATGGAAAGGTTTGCATGTATCGTCAATAATATATTATTGTATGTATGTATATCTTCTGTTCCCTATATGTATATTTGTGTCTATTTCATTTAACGAGTGTGTTGTATAACTAAAAAAGTAATATAAGAAAAAAATCGAACACTGTCAAATCTATTTATACTGAGTGACAACTGACGAAACAAGCAAAATATTACGAACATACGTACATAACGTTAGCATATGCAGTTAACAGAGATCTATAAATAATTTTGAGGCACTTACAGCACTTGCGTTCAAACAATCATGGTAAACCAATTTAATTACTATGATTGAGACTTGTAAAGTATTTAGTTGTCAAAAAAGGATTTTTCGTAATGCTATAAGAATCTTAGCTAGGTAGGTACATTTATATAAATAAATAATGAAATTAATAACATTTCTATACTTATTAACAAAACTAAGTTATTCCATGTTGTTATGACTGTACCTATTCATCATGCATCCTGGCATCAAATAAAGCAAAATGATATATTTAATGATAGACGAAAAAGTACCGAATTTTAATGAGAACTAAAAGTCACACCCAAATATTTACCATGTATGGCACGCGATTGAAGCGAAGTCTATTTTAAGGGAGTAATAGTAACATGACGACGACGATGTGGAAATATTAAATATTGAATATCAAGGTCAAATGATGTTTTTTATATTATTGCGTATTCTGAGTTTGAAATAACACTCATTTGTCAAAATATGTATGCCACTGGGTAACTGGGTTTGATATTAATTGATAGAAGTCCTAATTTTTTCCACAATTCTCTCAACTTTGTGGTCTTGATTCTTTCTTGAAAAGCAATTGGAAAAAGTAAAAAATGCAGTATAGGTTCTATGAGCTTATCCTCAAATAATAAAACTTATTTCAGCAAACCCAACAAATAATCTTTTGGAAAATGGCAAATGTATTTGATTGAGCAAATCATAATTAATGATTTCCCCAAATTTCAGAACGATGTGGACCAGTCATCGGTGGCGGGACGGGGCCGGAGCCCGAGCCCCCTCAACCGTTGGTTACCAGGGACCCTTCGGTGTCCCTCATGAGGTGGGACAAACCACCCTCGTCGGAACGAAGACGGACGGAGCCAGTGTCTTTGGCGACTTTGGAAAGAGACTGTTTCGTGATACCCGCTCACGCGCTAGACCGATTCCTGCCTGATGGTGTCCCCGTAAGTTACATGCTAATGTTTTGCTATGTTTTAATCAAAATAGACAATCAGAATTTTCAAACATGTAAGATAATTTTGCATTTATTAAAAATTAGTTACACTTATCCTAATATGGTCCTATTAAAAATCTAAATATTACCATAAATAAATCACTTAATTTATTTAATAAAACAATAGTATTGTTTTACATTACATACTACTTTTTTTGTTTTTTTCAGCTACCTGTACCTCCGCCAACGCCGGAGAAAGGGATGGCGACAAAAACCCAAAACTCACTCAGCATACTCGAAGTTGCCGATCCAAAGCTTTGTATCTTAGCGCATTTAATGAGCCCCTTAGAACCTATAGAGCCTATCCTAGAATCTCCTCTTGCCAAACCTTTGATGAAACAGAAAACTGCCGCTGGTGAGCTACTCAGCGACGTAGCCCACGCGAATACAGCTGTCGGCGGAATGTTATTAGCTAATATGGAAAAGAATTCAGAATTCCCATTCATATCCTACTATGTAATAAATACTACGCAAACTGATCCATTGCTGTTTTACAATAACATGAGAAGTGCCTCTTTGTCAAAGTTTGATCCAAAGACAATGAGATATTCCGCAGCCCACACGCTGGATTTGTACAGTGAAGTGGCCATGATCTGTCGGCCTCCGTTCAATGATCTCGCTGGTGGACCAAAAAAATCACATACACCCACTACTGGGTTTATTATTAGTGTTTATAAGGTAAATTGCTGATGACAAAGAAGAGGTTATTTTAAATTATACCTATATAGGTATAATTTAAAATGACCTCTTCTTTTTTGTAAATGTAGACTAACTAGATTTTTTCCTTGACATTGACAGAATAAATCAAAACAAAAATAAAACTATAATCAACTATATAACTTTAACATGCAATAGCACCGATTAATAATTAACGCTTAGTATAATTAGAATATGTAAAAATACCTTTATTATTTTAATTTATGAAAGATGTTCAAATACAGGACAAAAATTTCAGGTGTTCGAAGGAGACGACGGCGAGCGTTTCGAAAAGAATTGGTTATACTGGACAGGAGCTAGAATGCTCTACCGACATCTGCCACACTCGGTGGGAATGAGGAAAATCGCGCTACACAAGTCCGTAGCAGCTCATGGCGATAAAATGTATCTTTTGGTGTGTGAATGCGCAAATTTGTTAGACGATTTGTCTGGCGCGGCCATGCTAGTAACGGCGCTGAGAGCCAGGTTATGTGGTTATACTGGGCTGTACAGACCGATTCAGACTTTCTAGTAGGTCTAGGGTTGCTTAACTTGGGATTTTAAAATCTAATCAGTCTATCGACAGTTCAAACTTATATATGTATTTTTCTCGACTCCATTTGTCGGTGTATGAAGTGAGAATTTAAATGTCGAGGAGTGTATCACTCAATCGACAGAATTCAAGTCATTATTCAGTAACAAAAAATAACATTAAGTTAATGCAATTAGCACCACAGCGGCTTTTCACTAAGTTTATCTTATAATAAATTAGATCTTTTTAATTCGAATAAAAAGTAAATGTGTTTGTGCCAACTAACAAAAACTAAAATGAAACAAGAAATTATTAGGTTGATAAAATAACAATCTATACCTTACTCGAGGACATATAAATTAGGAATTGTATTAAAAAAATCCAGCAATATTGTGAAATACGTTTATTTTGTACGTAATGTTCGAATCACGAATGTGAAACTACAAATAATAAAGAGAAGTATAAAATCACCATATTAAAGATTCCAAGTATGGCAACCTTAATATCTGCAAAAGGTTTTATGGGAACATCATTTCAAGAGCTTTGGAGAGTTTCTTTGAGGATTGTTGGAATTAGATTCGATACTAGTTTAGATATTTCTAAAATATATATTTAAAAAATCTCATCGAACTATCGATTTTTACAGATTTTGCTATAATTTATTTTTGCGCAGCACTGTAGTATTATTCTTAAGGAAAGTTATACAAATCATCATGAATGAAAAAAATATTGTTAAACATCAGCATGTACATTATAAAAATATTATATAAAGAAACTGCCACCACCTGACATGAAAAATACGATCTTTTTCTCGGTTTTTACATATCCTGTAACATATCATTGAACAGGCAGAGAAATTACAGATTTTTTGCTATAAAACATCTTATTCAACATTTTAAAACTTGAAAGTTAACTTTTTTGCTATTTAAATTTATGTATTTAAATAGCAAATAAAGAAGTTTTGACTGCTTAAGTACATTCAAAGCCAAAAAACAAATTAATTTGTAAATAGAACTTTTTAACACTAAGTACAAAAAACTCAAAAACTATATACGCAAATTTTATTTAACTGTTCAAGATTCATACAATAATAGTAATATGCAAATTATCATACTTATGTAGGTAGTGTTATAACTTATATGTATAACTGCTGATGGCAGTCGATTATTAAAGCGAATAGTGAGATATGAAGTTCAAATTAGTAGTTTGATAACGTTAATCGCAGTACAGCATGGTTTTCAGAGGCCCAAAATTTATGTAAAAATATTAAAAACGAAAATCTTGCACTGCACAGTCAGAAATATCTTTAATATATATATTTAAGGCATAATATAAGGGTGTGTTAGCGTAGCGTTACATAGAATAATTATGTTATATATTAACTATCTTCTAAAAGATGTGTACTTTGTATTCTTCCTACAGTTTATTTCAAAAAATTAATAAATATAATGCTATGCATCATCGTTGAATTTTCCCGCCTTTTATATTTGTAATGTTATGACAATAATAATTAAAAAAAACTTTTGACGTTGACAGCTACGCAACACACCCGCGAATTATATTTAAATAGATTAAGAAGGCACTAATAAATTAATTATTCCAACGCGTTTATTTTGCTATGGTGCTAAACTAGTCAATTTAAAAATTAGTTAGAAAGCTTGCTAGATATCTGGCATGCTCACTTTTAACACCTAAGAAAGACAGCGAAAAAATATTTTAAGTAAACAGTATTACGAAAAAGGGTCGATTATAGTTAAGTTAATAAAATTAAGATCTTTCCCGACTCTCCCTTTGCCAACAGAATGCCTTCTTAAGTAGTCTTAGATAGCGTAAAACCTCAACTTTAAATTTTAATTCACAATGCAGTATTTCTTCACTTTTGAAAAATGTAGAGCAAACTATTTTAGCTTAAATTAAAAAAAAATCCTACGAATACCTAGAATCAAGCTAGATTTACTTATATTATCAAATTTTAATAAAATTGTATTGTTTGTTTTTTAATTTTCTTAAAATAAAGACTTAAAGGGCATTAAATTACAAAGATGACATTTGTTATTCTTGTAAGAATAAGCTTTCGCTTTTTGTAAGCTTTGTTTTTAATGACCATTCAATTTGATATTAAATAAAAGCGTTATTAATTTTAACTTTTTTTAATGTTATACAGCGTTATTTTATGAATACTATTTTTACTTAATTCGCCAATTTTTTTACTTAGCTATGGGTAATTTTTCAATATCCAATTATTTCATTTATGTAACTATTGGTCTTTAGTTTTCATTATTTTAAAGGAAAGTTGGTAATATTTATATTCATATATTATGTGTAGCTTGATTTTAGCCTAAGCTTTATATAAGAAATACATGTCAACACACTGCCATGTTTATCACTTCTCATATACTTTTTAGGTCTATATCACATTTAAATTTTAAAAAATGTTAAGAATTTTGCCATATTACTTACCACTTCTAAAATGCAAATATTTATTTATTATTTGAATTATCCACTATTGAAGTTGCTAATAACTTGGCTATAGTTGTAATTTAACTAAATAAAATTACAAAAATGTGTATAGGACAGTAGACGAACCGTGGCTGACCTGAAGTTAGCTGTAGATCACAGCACAGATTTTACTTTAGGATTTTTTCTACAGGAGTGAACTATGTGCAAAAGGTTATATAACCTAACTTCAGGACGGCCCCAACTAGTCGGCCATACCGTAAGTTATCCTTCTGTGATGTACATGTGACACAATTGACAACAATGTGCTCATTTTAAAACCACATATGAAGGGTGCTAATAATTGTTTTCTTCAAAAAAATGAAATTAAATTGCTATATTAGAAATAAATTATTTTATAAAGAAAAAAATGTTTTGTTTTATTATGGCAACAATCTTGGATTATCTTTCAAAAACATTTTTCCATCATTTTTAACAATAACAATCTCAAATTATTCGTTTGTATACATTATATAAAAATACTATTTCTATTAATTTAGCAATAAATATACACCCTAGTGCCAGGGTTGTACCAATTTAGGTTATAAGTTAAGAATGTTTTAGAATAATCATATTTAGCTTCAAAAGCTAGTTTTCATTGTGGGCGAGGCTCTTACATTTAGAAATGTAAATTTGAACTATTTTTATAATAAAATAATTTAATGAATACTATATTTTTATTTACCCTAACTTTTGCTCTTTAAGTTAAAATAAAATGTATGTGCATCATAAAACAATTTGTGAATTTAAATATTTTTTAAAATTTTATTTACCTTCAAAGGAAAAGAAAATATTTAGAAGTGTAGTTGGAGAAAAATAAATTATAATAAGCATTATAAGTATAATATTTGATGTAGCTTGGATGGTTGCAAGAGATGTAGGTTCAAGTCTTGCTATTTTTATATTGTTATATGTTTCAAAATAATTTCATTAAAGCATTTTGGTATACCACAATATGTAAATAAAACTTTTTATAATACAATAATTTATTAAAAATAAAATAACAACTAACTATATCACTATTTTGAAATTAATATCCTTTGTGCCCTCGAAACCTCCTTCTATTATCCAGCTGTAAACCAAGAAACATATTTTCAATATCCAACTAACCTGTAGCACACAGGGACAGTATGATGGTTGTGAGTTAGATCATCACTTGGGGAAATTAATTATTTTTATCGCCCTGCTCCGGTAAAAGGAAGTACTGTGTTGAGTTCAGCAACTTAACATGCAATGTGTTAAATCAGTACAGAATTTATTATTAGGTGCATATACAATATAATGTGCTTCACAAGCATTAATTTGTTCTTAACATTGTTAATTTTTTTATAGATTCAGACTATATATATTATATTTTAGTATCATCCGTATCATGGTCTTTTTATTGACAATGTTATATTATCTCTATATACTAATAGAGATAAGATATAATTTTTACAATAGTTTTCATATCTATATGCAATACCACTTATTACATCATAATATGTCAAACAAAATAGTGATATTTCTCACCAATGACCTCTTACATTCGAAGAAACTCTGCCTAAGTTGCAAACATTCAGAGGGAACAGTGGCGTCTTTTAAACACTCTCGAGGTGTCTTCTTATTCTGTAATAAATGAATGCCATTAGTTACTTAGCAACATTTAAAATAAATTAAATAACACAAATGTTACAAGTTTAAGCAAGCATAAATTCTAAGTTCCTAAGATAAAATACTAACCTTTTTACAACAATCGCTACTTAATAAACACATTTTTAGATCAGCTCTTATTCCTGCGCATGGTGAATGATCAGCTAAACCTACTTCGTCAGGACCAAAAGTGACCATATTTAGTTATTTATTATAACAATAATGTTGTTGCTGTTGTTCTTTATTTATTTATGCGACACTATTATAATGAAAAATATATATAATATTTATACAATCGAGGTAAATTTAAATTATCATAACTTGGACATTGACATTTGACATTAGGTATAGGTAGCAAATATTTTTTTTACGTTTAAAAATTGTTGCATTCTATTGATAGATTCATTCATCTTAAGATGATATTTTAAGCGTTTTTGGCATATTGGTTTTGTTGGATACTCAAAATTATTATTATTAATAAAGTAATTTAAAGACATATAATAAAGAAATATGGTACAGTAATTCATTCAAATCATTTAAAACAATCGTTTAACATATTTTACAGGATTCGAAACACAGAACCGACAGTTTTTTTTATATTTAAAAACTGAATACTGTTAAAGTAAATGTCACTGTGAAGTTTCCCCTCTGACACTTCCTAGTATCAGCTGATAGAATGTTGTTTTTATTTTTACTGTCACAAAGGATTTTTTTAAAGGATTGAATAGCTCGATCCGTACAACTTGACGTGGACTAAGTGATATGTGCTCAACTGGTACGCTCGGAACGCCATAATAAAAGAACCAAAGGATAGCTCGACGGTCCCTGGTGATAATTGTACTTCAAGTGATAACAATAATGACTAAATATCTACCAATTTTTAATAGAAAGCTTTCTCATATTTGTAATCTAAAACCTTTTAAAGACACGAAATGGTTGATGCCGAATGGGAATCCAATTGGAGTGTATATTTATAATTGTGTCGCTCAAGAGCGAGTGCCGATTATACTAAGCGACCCTACAATTGCTACGTGGTACTCATGCGGCCCTACAGTATACGACTCGGCACATATAGGACATGCTTGTTGTTACGTTAAATTAGATATCATACAGAGAATATTGAAATCATTTTTTAATATAAAACTAGTAACTGCCATGGGAATAACTGATATTGATGATAAAATTATTAAAAGAGCTATAGAAACTAAAAGTGACTTTAGAAGTGTAGCTAAGAAGTATGAACATGAATTTTGGATTGATATGTCTAGTTTGAATATTGAAAAGCCTATGATAGTTACCCGTGTATCTGACCATATTGATACAATTAGTAATTTTGTAAAAGGTCTTATAGATTCGAACATGGCTTATGTGACCAAAGATGGCTCTGTATATTTTGATACCACAAAGTTTCCAGCTTATGGAAAATTACAAAACATACAAAATGATGGGGAACCTAGTGATGAGACAAAAAGAAATAAAATGGATTTTGCTCTATGGAAGGGTTATAAACCTAATGAACCTTCTTGGCAAACTACATGGGGTGAAGGCAGACCAGGCTGGCATATAGAATGTTCAGCAATGGTTAGCAAAATATTTGGTTCACAAATAGATTTCCATGCAGGTGGGATTGATTTACAATTTCCTCATCATGAGAATGAAGAAGCCCAATCATGTGCCTTTCACAACACAAGACAATGGGCTAATTACTGGATTCATGTTGGCCACCTAAACCTAAAAGAAACAAAAATGTCTAAATCACTTCAAAATACAATTTTAATACCTGATGTATTACAAAAGTATAATGCAGATGTATTTAGAATGGCATGTCTTATGTCCAATTATAGGTATTCAATGGAATACAATGACAAAGTGATGGCTAATGCACAGGAGGTCCTAAACAAATTTAAATTTTTCTTAAAAGAAGTTGAAATTTATGTTAACAACAGTCATTCTAGCACAGGCGATTATAACAATAAATTACTAAATGAACTGCAAAAAGTTGAAGAAAATAATTTAGAAGCCTTAAGAAATGACTTTGACACTGCATCTTGTATAAATAGCCTATTAAATTTAATAAGGATAAGTAACAAATTAATAAAAGCAGATACATCTGACTTTTATCCTGTACCAGTTATATTGATTGCTGAATACTTAGTGCAAGTTCTTTCCAAATTTGGTTTAAAATTAACTGAATCTTCTCAAAATGATGTTTCGAACTCATTTTTAGATATCCTTGTTGAATTCAGGCAGACTGTCCGCTCAAATGCCATAAAGAGGAAAGATAATGAAGTATTAAGTGCTTGTGATGTTGTTAGAGATAAAATGAAATCCATGAAAATTCAAATAAATGACAATAAAGAAAAATCATCATGGGTTTATATAAAATAATAAAAAGTTATACGATTAGTTCAGCCAAAGTATTAAGTATAAGATCTATAAAAATGCAATTACCTAGATATTAACTTTTATATATTTAGTTATAAATAAAAGTTTATTTCAATATTTTTTTTATTACCATTCAAAATCTACATCCAATTTTATATTTTTTTTATGTATGGGCATCTCAAATTATATTTGTATACCATATAGACATGTTAGGTGATGATAATTAATATTTTTGAAATAAGATAATTAGTTTGATTGTGTTGTCTTTAAAAATAAAACTCAATACTATGCTAACACAATAAGGCCCATACTGTTTCTTAATCTTCTAATAGAGGCTAGTTGTGGCGCAAGGACACAAGTATGTAAATAAACGCTACTAGTTGTTGGTTTGAATCCCATTCATCACTCGAGAAAATGAAACATTTAATATTTTCATTTCTTCGCTTTGACTGAGAGGCAAAGTGCGGCACTAAGTTCCGCCATTCAACACGTATTTCCTACAGAATTCAGAAGTGGCTTAATGAGAACGGAGTGTCTTAACACTAAGTCCTCAGGTTCCCACTACCACAGAATACATATACCCAAAGGGTTATAATTTATGATTAAACTTCATCCTTTTTCGGAGTTGCATTTTATCATGATACCTTCCATACATGAAACATTATAAAGTTATTTATTAAATATTAAATAAATATATCATAAAAACATTATAATAAATCCTTAAAAAAATCCTATCAAGAAACTACTAATTAGTAGTTTTACCGTAGTATAGCAACACTATTTATTTTTCGGGACTTATTTACAATCCCCCGTAGGTATGTCGCACATGCCCCTTAGGAAGTCGACCGGGCCTGCCCACTACCTACCCTGCTACGTGCGGGATACAGCATGAAGCTAAAAAAGTTGGTACCTACACACACTCATACAACCACAAAAATTAATTAAAATTTATTTTAATATAATATTTATTATTTTTGTTGCAATTATTGTTTTTAGGAATTATTTTGCAAAATTTCTAGATATGCGTTAATGATAAAAACAGTTCTTAACTAAAGTTGTCATTATCGAACTTAACTTTATATCAATCTTTTAAGTTCCAAAACAAAAAATATTCGTATTTTATTTTATATACAAATAACTAAGTTTCTATCGAGGCCAGTCGTAGCGCAGGGGCCTAAACTGTGATTGTAAACGTGGCTGGTTGTGGGTTCGATCACCACTCGAGAAAATGAAATATTTATTTAAATTTATATTTCCATTTCTTCGCTCTGGTGTAGAGGCAAAGCACGGCGTAGAGTTCCGCACTCAACACGCATTGGCTGCAAAATTCGGTGGTAAGTAGGAAACGGAGTGTCTTAACACTAGATTCCTTCTGCCTACCCTGCTGTGAGCGGATAAAGCGTGAAGCTAGTGGTTTTATCCAAGTTTCAAAGTAACTTAGAAATGGTTTAAGTTTTTGATGAGTGGATGAGTCAGTTACAAAAATGCCGGTTTTTTCGACCTTAATATGTAAATAGCCGTAGGAGTTAAATTGTTGAAATTTTATGTACATTACAAGGGGATTCTTAACAAATGTTCTAAATCCATACATGTACACTAATTTGTTTTCGAGTGGCGCTCAAATAATATTGAAATAGTTCGTGTAAAATACACATGACATGACATACTAAGGCCAGTCGTGGCGCAGCGGCACGAGGTGTACTATGAGGTGTGACTGTAAAACCGACTGGTTGTGGGTTCGATCCCCACTCGAGGAATGTAGTATTTACTTACATTTATATTTCCATTTCGTCGCTCTGGTGTCGAGGTTAAGTGCGGCGTTGAGTTCTGCCACTCACAATGCCTCCAGAATTCAGCAGAAAGTATGGGACGGAGTGTCTTAACACTAGGTGCCCTCTGCCTTCCCTGCTGTGTGCGGGATACAGCGTGAAGCTGATTTTTTTTTAAAATACACATTGCGCGCTTCCAGTTTTTTGCCTTGGGTGGAGACTCTGACTCGTGTCTTCAGTTATTTACCACCCAATTAGAATGTATCTTACACAACTCAGTTATTTCTATTTTTACACGGAGGCAAGACGCAGTTGAAAACCAGTATTTAATAAAATAAACAGGTTTGTATTTAATAAAATTCTAATCAGGCTAAGGTAAGGGATAAATAAAGGTACATAGCTGCGTACGGATTTAATATATAGTTTTTTTTATTGAAGAACCTATTATTACATGTTAACACAAAAATGGTTTGAAAAAACAATACTTCAGTCTTTTCATTTTACTTTTTTTTCACGTTTTCAAATATATAAAAATATATTAAGTGCACAAGAAAATATATTGTAAGAAATTCAAAACAATACTGTTACATGCTTCTAATTAATTTATTAAATATTGATGGTAAAAAATATTGACTAATGTGTTAAATTTTATTGTTGTTTCCGTGCTTGAAATATTATTATAATAATAACCCTTAAATGTTCCAATTTATTTATTCAATAGGCTTATTTATTTATCATTATTAAGAAGTCTTTTTCCAGTGTTTTCAATTAAGTAAATTTAATATGACTTTTGAAGCATGTAAGGATTACATTTACATTTCACATTTTTTTTTTTTTTAATTAAGTACAATACAAATTATAATAACCAGATCATTATTAGGCAAGAGTCTCACTAAATGGAAATATTTTTGTTTTTAAATAAACTGTAGACTTAGATCTGACTAGATCCATAATTACTCTATAATATTATAATTGCTTCTGAATTATTCAGATATATTTGTTATGATATATAAGGTTATCCATAATGTCAAGTAACGTACGTAACGTTAAGGACAATTATTTTCAAAAAAGAAAAAAGACTATAAATAAGCTTATATTTTTTATTAAATCGAGTATCTTTTATATTACAACAATTATATCCGAACATCACTGAGTGAAACACATGTTATGTGACATTTATTTAAAAAAAACCGTCTTGCGTTTAGCGAACTGCATACGAAATATTTTTGTCCTGTATCATATCTTCTGCTTTATACACTTTCCACGCGACGAGATAATCTCTAACCATTTTGAATACAGTGTAATAGTTAATAAATAATAGTATAACAATGGCAACGAAGTTGTGCCACGCGAACGAACTAAATAAAAGGCAGAGCTGCATTGCGACCAGCGATAATTGTAAACAGAGTAAAATGCATAGGAATTTTGATGGATTGCTGAACACCGACTGTAAATACAATAAAAATATATTTACTATAAGTATCTAAATTAAAATGTTTATAAAACTAACTACAGATAAAAAATAATAATAATACGAAACCAACGCGGTTATTGCACCATTCATATAAAGTAGAGAGTAATATATGATGAGACGCATTGGCTGTAAATGTAATTAACATCTGACTGTTAATGTAATGTAATTATTTCCATTTCCCTTCTTTGTTAAGAGAAAAGTTGAGTATTTGCCTTTTAATGTGCAATGTATATGATTCAAACTGGAAGCAGTAGAGATAATTTAATATCAAAACAGTCCTGTTTTGACACTAAATTATCTTTGTTTAACTTACTTTCCTATATACAGAATACAGTGTGAAGGTAATTAATAATGTCGTATATATTGTATTTATATGTTAAGTACAAATAAAACAAAGATAAAATAAAATAATGCATATACTTACATAAAAACGTATGTGATGCACATCATTCGGTATAGCGGCCACTATAGGAGTGTCGGCTATGAACAGTGTATCGGAAAATCGTGCCAGCGACCCATATGTCCACCACCGTGTTGGACACCATAGCTGTACATCTGGTACTGTTACTGGAGCTGCAGAGGAATAGGATGTATGAATTGTTTATAACTAGTATAAGAATTATATAATGAAGTGTTAATTAAAAGAAAATTTATGAAAAATATTAATTGAAATAACTATATAAAATACAGAGCAAAAATAAAACGTTAGACTAGAAATTTCAGTTTTTTTTTATACAGGGTGGAAGTGTCAGCACCATTTTAAATGAAACCATAGTTTTAACTACTCCTAGAGTTTTGCATTGAATATTTTAAGTATCATCCTAAAATAATACATTTTTTGTTATGCACGCACCCACGTACACGCACACGCACGCGCGCGCGCACACACACACACACACACACGCACACACACACACACACACACATACACACTATGTCACAAGAAATAATTTATCATCCACCACCCTATCAGACTAACACTTCCTTCAAAACAAATGCATTAAGTCACTGGGTCCACCCATCTGCCGAGGTGTCTCACGTTGCAGTACATCCACAAGCGTGGCGGTAAACAGCAAAGAGAGCCTCTAACTAGATCCACTAATCATCCCCCAGCAATATCTCACTACAATATCACACAAGCACTCCCTCCATCTTGCATCTTGCATGACTAAGTCGGGTTCACTAACGGGTCACTCGTGCCCATCTGCCGAGGTGGCGGGCGGCGCGGTGCGGCACGTCCGCCAGCGACGCGGGCAGCAGGTGCGCGGCGTAGCGGCCGCAGAGCGCGCCCCACACCAGCCCCACTTGCTGGGCCGCGGCCGCTGTGTCGTAGTAGAGGTAGGACTGGTACAATTTAAATAGAGTATAATTATACAAGTAAAAAAATAAATCAGCTTTACCCTGTATCCCGCACACAGCAGGGTAGGCAGAGGGTGACCTAGTGATAAGATACTCCGCTCCCCACTTTCTGCCGAATTCTGGAGGCATTGCATGTTGAGTGGCAGAACTCAACGCCGCGCTTAACCTCGACACCAGAGCGAAGAAATGGAAACATAAATTTAAGTAAATATTTCATCTCCTCGAGTGGGGATCGAACCCACAACCAGTCGGTTCTTACAGTTACACCTCGTGCCGCTGCGCTACGACTGGCCTCAATTAAATATGCAAGTCTTAGTAAAATAATAGAAAGTTCTCAGTCCCAAGGTTCAGTTGGACAGTTGACCATAAATACTATGATCTATTTATGTCATTCGCCATGCAGTGTCACAAATTTGAGCGGGACAAGAAGAACGTAATTAAGTTGTACAGCTAAAATAGCAAAGCTAGTAAAGAAAAACGAGACAAATTTCGTACTAATGCCCATTTTTCATTTACCACTCAATGCATGAGTGTTGAATGGTGAAACTCAACACCACATTTTGCCAGAGCAAGAAAATAAAGTTTCATACCTCTGAGAGATTGAATGGCACAACCATTACTACTATAGTCATATGCTGTCTTACTATCATGGCATACTATAATATTAACTGTTTACAATATGATGTTATATACAAATACTTTTAGTTTAACGCTAAGGCAACTTGGTCACAAGTTAATTTAAATGCTAAATAAAGGTAAATTAAGGTATCAGACATTATTAATAAACTAAACCCACCTGAGCAAAACAACATGGCACAAAACTACTATAATACGCTCCAAATATAGAATTACACAATATTTTTTTCACTCTCTGATTAAAGTCCTGCCTCAAATATTCAACTTCCGCCCTTATTTGTTCCGGGTCGTGCGAACAACTGTGCATTAGTGGTGATGTACAATGGAGGAAAAGGAATGGAACAGAGTCCGTTCCAAATAGTATGAAATATATTACTGCCCTGAAATTAAAAGAAATGTTTTTATAATTTTGTTTTTTTTATAGATTAGCAGGATAGACAGAGAGAACTTAGTGTCAAGACACTCCATTCTCAATTTTCCACCTGTTTTGAGCCATTAGCAATGTGATATTGCATGTTGAATGGCAGAACTACATTTGTCTTATGAGAGGGGTCACAAAAATTAATCAAATACATTTTTGTATGTAAGTGTTATTCTATAATGAAAAAAAATGTAGCTGGATCTGAACCCTTGCCTCTTGAAAACTTGTTTTTCTTTCCTAAGTATGGAATACACTTCAAAAAAATTGTTAAAAATATTTAATAAATAGCAATTTGAGAATAATCATTCTAAGTAATTATCTTTGAGTAGCAGAAATTTGTAAAAATCTCCCTTAGCATCTCTGCTAACAACATAATTATGTTGTAACAAGCATATAAGAATTTGGACATAGCTTAATAATAATATATAGTTTACTGGTCAGAGACGGACAACAAGTGTTTCAAATCGTGCTATGTTCAAATTTTTATATGTTTATTAATTTATTTAAACTTATAAAAATCATTCCTTAGGTGGGAATAGGACCTACAACCATTGCTTGTACAGTAGCTTGATTATTATTAGCAACAACTTGATTATATTAAATTAATTTCAACATTTCATTTTAGTATTAAAAAAAATATAAGCAACAATGATTACACTTACGGATAACATAAATAAAATATTTTAACAAATGGATACTTGAGTATCAAGAAATAGGTGCACCACGACATAGCACCCAGGACTATACCTAACACAAACATCCTGAAAAAAATGAAAACTGTCAATACATTGCATTTTTACATTAATAATAACTTAATCAAGGGAAAATTGAAGGCAAAATGTAATATAAAGAAAAATTGTTAAAACTATATTTTTTTTTATTTACACTGTATGCTGCATATAGCAAGTAGGGAAGTTACTGTTAAGACACCCAACCCAATGAGGAATGGAGTGTTTTATTATTAGGTTCCCTCTGCCTATCCTGCTGCATACAACAGTGTTAAGCTGATTTTAATTCTACACATTTAAAGTAACAATACTGGTATACTATTTGAAACTGATAAATATTCATAGAAGGAAATTAGATAAAGTAACTGTTAAACTTCATTAAAACGACAAATATCATTATTTTTTGTTACAAATTACATTGTGTAACATTACATTTTATTATTATTAATTAAAGCCATTAAGAAAGACATAATTTATTACAAAGATAATACAGAATGTATAGAATATTAATGGAAATATATTTTTTTAGCCTTCTGATCTAATTTAAGACCCATTGTGTTTAATGCCAGAATTGATTGCCATACTTTCTTATCTCTATGAACTCTGAACCATTGCATTTACAGTCAGATGCTCTCCCACTGAGAGGCAATAGACCCAAATAAAAATATATTTATCTTCCTACTTTGAACTGCATATAGTAGTATAGACAGAGAGAACAACGAGTCAAGACACTTTTTTCTCCACTTAGTAGCAGATCTCGTTGCCATGCTTTGTCTTATCAGAACTGGTAAATGAAAATAACTCTTTGCCCCAAGTAGTAACTTAACTCATAATCATCACATGATGAAATAATAATTGATAATTAAAAAGCACCAAAACAAAAAGCTCTAAAAATAAAGAAACAACTAGAAAGAACCTAATAATATTCAAAGTAGTGATAATATTTTCTCAAAAAATGCAAAGAACATTCAGAGAATTAAGTGACGCCATTCAGAGAATTAAGTGACCTTTGAAACAAAAAATATTAAAATAGAGCTATAATGCTACAGGCAGATACACAGATACCCACATAGGCAAACACATGAAACTTATAACACCCCCTGTTTTCATCAGGGGTTAAAACATAATAAACATATAAATAACATACCTAGCTGCAACAGCAGCATGAGGCACCAGTTTAGGAGGCAATATAAAACCAAGTATAGTCATAGCTACGCACAGAAGTAGCCTTCTACTGATCATTGTCACTATAAATGCCACTAGGTGTGGGTCAATCAGGTGAAAGTTCTGAAAAAAATATTAATTTAAAATATCATTCACACAAATGGAAAGAAAAATATTTTTTATAAACTAATTTTAAAAAATACATATTTATAGTATTGCAGGCAAAATAGCAGGTTTAAAAACTGACCAAGGGCACTAGTAAATGCATTACATTTTTACCAAACTATGTTAAAATCTTTATATGTTTCTTACAACATATTTTTTATTGATAGTATCTCTATAGGGATTTTTTTTTCTTAAATATATTTTTCTATTGAAAATTAAACATTAAAGTTTGCAAGAATATTTCTTCTGGTTTTCTTTTTGTGTTTAATTCTATTATATTAAACATAATTGTAGGACTTAAGAACTATGCACAGAAATAAATATAGAATTTCATCTCATTTTGTTCAAATCATCAAGTCATAGCTATTTGCATGAAATGCAATATAAAATCATACTGTTTGTTTACATAGAGTTAAGTGATTTTGTTATAATTTAAAATGTAACAAAAAAGAATTATATATACATACTTTCTTTTTTTTTCACTCTGCTCCACAATGCATAAAGCATTGAAGCAACTTATTAGATTTTTTAAATTTAAAATTAACAATTTATATAATTACCATTGCCTGTGTTGTATAAGAATGTGGTAGCCACCACATTGTCCTGTACAAATTTAAGAACTGTGATCCCATAGCCACGAGTAGGAATACAAATGACATAATTTCAAATAACAATTCTCCATCCCTGGGGATGTATGGGAATGGAATGTGTTTTGGAGGCATTGGACTATCAGATATTTTAGAGTCACCTGAATTGCTTGTAGGAGAGAGCCGTGGTCTGGGTCTCTTACCATTTATTTCTTCATCCAATAATGGTGGGGGTACTCCCTAAAAATTGTAGAAAATATAAAATTAAAAACAAAAATAATTATTTATTAAATGTCATAGATTTGTGAGTAAACTTATATATTTTACGTGTTTACACTGACATATTTTAGTGTTTTAAAATGGAATTTATAGCGAGGCTGAAATACCCTACCTTTTTGGTCGCTCCAGATGATTTTTTTGATCCCGGAGCTACCATTTTGCAAGCAATTGGAGGTAAGGGACGTTTAACAAGCGGGTCTTTTATAATTTTCCTCCGCCTCGAAAAGGCAGTGGATGAAGTATTGCTAACTTGAGAGTTAGACCAGCGTCGGGCCAAGAGTATGGTCAGGCAGCCAACAACCGCCGGTAAGAAGAATACGACAAAGGGGCCACTTTCATTTTCGTTACAACTCATCACTTACATGATAAAATGTAACAAAATAAATATTTCGAATTTACACACTCGCTGTTACGCGTCCGTCCGTTTTCGATATGTCAAAGTTGATTTGACATATCGAAAACAGCAATGTAGCCATTGATTGAAACACATTCCGTTTTACACATTCAATGTAAGGACATATCAAAATGTAAATATTTTTTGTTTCATATTAAATGTTTATAATGACCTATTTCCCCTTTCATAATGAAGAAAATTAGATGTCTCAAATTAGCTAATTATTTAAATTCTTAAGCTGTACGAGTTTTACTTGTTACATTATCTGGTCGGACTCGGAATATGACAGTAAACGTCAAGTTACTTGAACATTATCTTGTGGATTAAAAAGCCTTATTATTATATATATAAGGTGCATAATATATAAGTATATTTGCAATATCGTATTGCTTCCATTCACAATAAATCGATAATGTGAATTTAATGCCGGTTCCAATCTTTAATAAATATATTAATTGAAATGTGATTATAAGATGATATATTTGTAAATAATAATCAGCAAAATGTCATTTGCCATACTTTGCACGTTTGTTTTAACATTTTATGTTGTAATTTGGTTTTTTGATGCATTTTTTAAGGTATAACTTTTTGCATTTTTACACATGTATATATAGTTAAAAACATGCATAAACTAAATTATAAAGTTTGTTATGTTTACAGAGTTGTATGCACTATCCGTACTACGCATTCTTAGAAGGAACTGGACTAAAAGTTGGGATTTTTAATTTTTCCTGGACAACAAATGCATTTAATAGATTTATATACAGATGGAGCAAGAACTTAACTCGAATTCTTCGCAAGTGGTTTAATTTCGGATATCTATTTACTATTGGAATATTTCTTCCATTTGCTTTATGGACTCTGTTGTCATTCATATTTGAACATTTCCATGAATCTATTCAACTTAATAGTGTGCCAGAAGTAAAAGCTATGCTACCAGGTGTAAATATTCCAGCATCAGACTTTTGGTTTTATTTTCTTGCTATAGGACTTAGTTCTATTTTTCATGAACTTGGACATGCAGCTGCAGCAGCACAAGAAGATGTTCAGTTAATTGCAGTGGGAGTTTATGTATTTACTATAATTCCTATAGCTTTTGTAGAACTTAACACTGAACATTTAAACAGCCTAGGCATATCAAAAAGACTGAAAATTTACTGTGCTGGAGTCTGGCACAATGTTGCTCTAGCATTTTTAGCATTACTTCTATTTTTCTCAGCTCCAATTTTGTTTAGTCTGGCTTATAGAACTGATATTGGAGTGAGAGTAACAGATTTTACTGATGACTCACCATTAAGACATGCTAGAGGTCTCGAAGATAATGATGTTATAATGTCCATAAATGATTGTTCAGTCAAAAATGGTAATGACTGGTCATACTGCCTTCATGTGGCTCATGATAGATTTGGTATTTGCACCAGCGCAGAATATATTGCACAAAATGATGAAATTATGATGGAGACTGTCAAAGAGAATGATGTTGTAGAGTGTTGTCGCAAAGATGACTTATATAGCTTTTGCTTTGAATACATAGAGCCTAAGAATGTTATAGATTCAGCATTGCCTGGACAATACTCATGCTTGAAACCTAGAGATATGGTAAAAAACAAGTTAATCAAATGTACAGAACAAAATGGTCACACTTGTCCAAGAAATATGCACTGTTTGAAGCCATCACTCAACAATCAAACATATTTAATAATAATAGAAAGAAAGGATAATAATGCAGTACTCTATTTAGGTTTACCATATGACATACATAAGACAGTATTTGTAGATCAATATTTCCCTAGAAGTGCAGTAATATCATTTTTCTCACCATCACAATTTGAAAAACTGCTTAGATATATATTTATATTTTCCATGGGCATAGGGTTTTTAAATGTTTTACCCTGCTATGGAACTGATGGCCATCATATTTCACGAAATATGATACAGTGGTTAGCAAAATATTTTAACAAAAATGGTGACTTTATAACTTTTTTTACAGTATTCACTGTAGTAGTGGGTACAGGTATCACTGTACCAATTTTAGTTTATTTGTTTTATAAAGCAATTTTTATTGATAGTTATTAAATTTTTATTCATTCATGTTTATCATAAAATTATTTTGTTACTTATATTAGTTTTAAATACAAAATCATCTAGATCATGGGCTTAAGGAAGCACAAAGTAATTATGCTGTGAAATGAGCTGTCTTTATTACAAAAAAAATGACTTTATATGTATTACAGTGATTAGCACTTTATATGATGTAGTAAAACATCATGGATTTATAATTTGTTTTTGTATATAAACTACTCTATGTTATTTTTAAACTGTAGTACATTTTTATAATAAATCATGATTTATATAGTCTTTTTGTCTTTACTCCTTTACAAATAATAAGTTCCAAGCATTAAGATGCAAAATATTTAGTGGTTTGAGACAGAGCAAATGGAGTGAACTCGATACACTAATAATTAGGTATTTCAAATTTAGACTGAAAGTGGAAGAATCAGTGGTAACTGGGGTATACTGTACAACTGAAAAAATAATAAAAATTCAATAAACTTTTTAAAACTTTATATCTACATTAAAGTCTATTTACATAATATGCGTAAAATGTTAATAAAAAATATTTACAAGTGTTTTGAAAAACATATATATATATTTATTCTAAGGTCATTAGCTATCACTTAATGCAAGTGATCTTTGCAAATCTTTCAATGATTTCTTCCCATAGTGCAACATAGCCTTAATAGTTGTTTCGTCATTATAATGTTTATTGTTTTTGAAATCTGCTCGGGCCCATTCTTTTAATTCTATTTGAGTTTTATCATCTGGTACTTTTCTTATTGTTCTAAATATATCACGGTATAATTTCAAAACCTCCTGACGTAAAAGAAACTGAAAAAATATACAATAATAATTGTTCGTTATTGTTGTGAATCCCACTATTAAATATTTTCATTTCTTTGAAAAAGGCAAAGGCCGGCCTTGAGTTCTGCCACACAACAGCTTTGTTTAAAAAAAAATGCCTCCAGTATTCGGCGAAAAGTGGAGAAAGAAAATTATCTTAACACTAGGTTTCCAGATTTCTTCTGCCTACCCTGCTATGCGCGAGATATAGCGTGAAGCTAAAAATATAATTAATGAAAAAGATAATTTTGTACATAAATATTAATAGATCAGTCACAGTATATTTTAAAAATAAAATCGAAATATACCTGTTTTAAATTTAGAGTTGCCTTGGGTAATTTAGAGGCCATTTCCTTTTTGAGGTTACTTCGGTATATTAGTTCTATAAGATCATTTTAATAATATATATAGTAGACTTGTGTTATATTATTACTAAACAATAATACTTTTGTATTTTATAGTTTATTATAAAACGATAACAACTATACTGTGATTTATGACAGTTTTTTATTTTGACGATCAGCTGTTGGAGTTATGTTGTGTTACCATACATACAATAAATTATAAAAATTTGCAGTGAAGTTTTTATTTTAATATTTAGGTATGATATCGTAATAAATTTTGCAAATTACATAAAAAAATATATTAATCATAATTAGTGGATTTAGTTGTAAATAATGATGTGTATTGCTATTTCGCACTCGACTTATATCGCACATCACTAGCTAGCTTCTCTCGAAGAGTATATCTACAATTCAAGAAGAAATAGAAGAAATAAGTGAATCGGAAAATAGAAGAATTAAGTGGTGCGTCTGACTGTAAATATGAAGGTTGTTGGTTGTGTGGGGATTGGAGTATCTTGATATTAGGTTCTTCCTGCCATTTGCAGAATACACGCAATGTACGTGTCAAATTTATTAGAAGTAATTGTTATTTTATTATAATTTAATATGCGTCATAATATTTATGCAAAATTTTAAGCAAAATCTATTTTCTTTATTAAAAGGCACTTTTATGTATATAATCTAATTTCCCCACTCACCGATAAATAAAAAATATCGGTGCGTGGGGAACGGAGTGTCTTAACACTTGGCTCCTTTTGTCTAAATTGCGGGATAAGTCGTGAAGCTGATCAATGTGCAGTATGTATCTCATTTTACAATGTTTGTGGTTAGAATTCTAATACTAATATTTTTTTAGAAAACTTTTTTTTTTAATTTTAACGGGGTTTGGACTCGTGTCTCTTGAAAATCCAAGTGCTCTGATCAACTAAGCCATACCTTCTTATCGGGCTACGTCGAAATTTTTATAGGCTTATTATAATTTATTTTTGTTGCTAGCCACTCTGTAGGGAAATTTTTATGAATCAGAGCGCTATGTCGATTTAAATTTGAGAAAATTCGAAAGACGATAAACTTTTTTAGCCTTAATATCATTTTTAAAACACTGATCTAGAATTGTTACAAGCATAAAAAGAAAATGTGTTTCATTATTTTCTTATTTTTTTAAATTTAATTTATATAAGTTTAATTCATGATTTCAATTTCGTTTGCTTTTATGACTCTTGCTATACTATTTTTATTTATGTACTTTGTAAATTTGAACATAAAAATAGTAAAGTAAATTACTTTCTTGCTTGTTCTCATAGGAATTTCGGTAAGTCCTTTCTTGTTCCTTACCAACTTTCTAAGAAAATTATATGCCAGTTTTCAGTCTTTCATTTACTCAGTTAGTTCGTTCATTTGAACGTTGGATGGGTTCCGTTATAATTGAATAGCAGTACTGGAAAATGAAGACCGGAAAATGAGGAGGCGCCTCATCGACGAATATGTTTCATTTATTAGAGATGTAAAGATAAAAAAATATAGAATTTATTTTATATATAATTTATGAATAATATTTGTAATTTATATTTTGGACGTACTTACTTAATCTAAAAATATAAAAAAAATTATTCTAAACAAAAGTTACTCATAATATCTTTAACATTGTATTCAAAATTCAATAACATGATATATACATATTGAATGTAAGAAAAAACTTAATTAAATATAATAAAAATAAAATCAAAGTGAAATGAAACATATACCCACTGCATTACCTACACGGATACATATAATTTACAAATTACAAATTGAAAGCTCATCTAACCGCCCAGAGCTTGAAAGCCCCGCCCATTCGGCGAGCGCGGGAAACAGCTTTGTCTAGCTTTCAGGGAAAAGAACTTACGCTCAGTCGCGTTACGGACGCCGCTCGGGTAATACGCGAATGCGGTCCCCGTAAATGTTTACGATAACGTGAAACTTACGTTACGATAGTAAAAGTTGATAACTTTATTTTCATAATATATACCTTTATACAGTGCTATAGTGAACTTTATTTATAAAAATGGACAAAAGTTCCGACTCTCCGTCACCAAAACCGAAAGTGAAAAAGGAGAACGAAGAAGAAATAAAGGTAAAATATTGATAGAAATTACGTAGTAACAATATTTTGGCGGTATTTACATCACCACGACTGCTTGGCAAGCGGCCGTTTTCATCTCGCGTAAAACGACACGTCGTTTCACATTTATAAATCCGATCCGAGGGTTAAACGCAACGAAAGCTCACGAATAAATTATAAAGTATACAATTACAATATTAATTACATTTTGCGTTACAATTAAATGCGTGTAATATCGCGTTTTCGAGGCCTTTTCCAGCCATTAAAGTGTGAAATGCGATACGCTCAGATCGCTGTAACCGGAGTCGTTGGATGTTTTGATAATAGATATAAGGTTTGGTTGTGTGCGTGCTGTGTGTATTTGTGTCCGTGTGTGTAGGGAGTAATTTTAGCCGAGCCTTTGCTCGAACTCGACTCGTAACTCGAGACATGGGACGGCCGCAAGAAGACGCCACGATTTATTGTTTTCATATAATTATGTTTAATACTTAATACGTAATATATTATATTATGTTGTACATAATAAATAATCCCCTACTCTGTATCTTTTGGCAGCTCGAAAATAATTTGACATGTCAATGACCGGTGACCACGCTAGTGATGTCACGGGACGCAATCCGTAAGAAAGTTTGAGGTCGATTTAATTTATATATTTACGCGTCTAGCGCCCCAAATTGTTAGCGTAATGGCGTATTTATTTTTGTGTTTCTGAGATAGGTATCTCAGTCTAATATTATTTTACATAGTATTCGATTAAATAATGATGTTCTATTTTTTATACAATATATTTTATTATTTTTTTAATATTATATTATTAAATTGACTCTTATTTTATACTTACGCATCTTTTTTTTTGTAAAATTGGCAAGACACTCTTCTTTTCTGATGTCTTTAAGCCAAATATATATTATAATTGCCTTGTCTTTAATATAATGTACATTTTTATTGACAAAAAAAACAGATTAACTTTTTTAAGGCAAAATTTTATTGCCATTACTACTCGATATCGAAACGTTTAAAAATCACCTTATACAGAATTAATAAAAAAAAAAATAAACGTGCATAAGTGCGAACTTGTGGCCTTGTAATGAACTTAGAGTGCTTTCGGCTAAAATTTTATGGTTATATATCAAGTATGTATTTTTTTTAAGTATATATTTTTTTACTTATTTATTAATTTAAAGTATATTAATATTATATAATAGTAACAAATCTACTAAAATGTATTAAATGAAGCAACTATATTATTATATTATTGTAGTATTAGCTTGACATTTTATCCTGTTTAACAGGGAAGAGGATCATTGTGTCAAGACACTCAATTCTTCAGATACCACCAAACTTAGAGATCTAGATATCTATTGAGAGGAGAAGCTTCCTAGCCGTGGGAAGTGAATCCACAACTATTGCGTTTACAGTCAGATGTTGTCCCTCTTGGCCATGATGAATTATATTATTATAAAACTATTACTTTACTTATTACTTTAAGTTATTAATTTAATACATTTACTTTATCCAAACTTTGCGCTTAAAGCTTTGTGATTTTCGTTATTCCTTACTAGTTCTTTTCTTTCTATAATTTTATTTTATTTTATTTAATATTATAAATATTGATCAAAGTCGAGTAAACGCTAGGATTGTGGATTCAATTATCAATAGGGTGAATTAATTATTATCATTTCCTCGTCAATAGGACAAAGCGCGGCGTTGTGTTCCGGCTGACGAAATGTCTTAATACTAGGTTTCCCCCGTCAACCATCCTATATAATAGACATAACAAATCAAATCAAAATCAAATCAGCTTCACTCTGTATCCCGTACACAGCAGGGTAGGCAGAGGGTTGAGACACTCCGTTCCCCATTCTCCGCCGAGTTCTGCAGGCATTGCGTTTTGAGTGGTGGAATTCAACGACGCCTCTTTGCCTCGACTTCAGAGCGAAGAAATGAAAATATAAATGTAAATAAATATTTCATTTCCTCGAGTGGGGATCGAACCCACAACCAGTCAATTTTAAGTCACTCTTTGTGCCCCTGTGCCTGGCCTCTAGATATATAACTTTAACCTAAAAATATTGTACAAAAAAAATCTAATCTACATTTTTTTATTAATTAAATGTGATCTCAGTTGAAATTTACATTCTCTATAAAAATTATGGAATGATGAATGTTTTGATTTGATATCCACGACTCCAAGTTCGTTTATAGTATAAAATATATTGTAAATTTTCTCATTTCATTAGACAACGCAACATTAGATTCTTTCAATAAATTTTATAAATAAAAAAATAAAATAAATTTTATATCTACGACTATAATACATAAAATAAGAAAATTAAAATATACCCTATATAAAATAGTAAAATGACATAAAATAAATACTATTTTAGTGGCAACACAATGAGTTACATGATTTTCATACATTATACGTATCCTATATATAACATTGTTGTCTATCTAAATGTAAATGCAGACATTGGTCTGTCGCGAGTTTCCTAAACTACTGTTTAACATATCGAATTCGAAATTGAGTAGGAAATTTCGGTGAAAACACGCAATATGGAAACCTTGCATCGTTTTGGATATAAATACTTACGTGTAAACGATAGTGTACCTATAGCTTGATATTATATTTAGGTAGAGTAGAGTTAGAGTTTTTTTGTATCTTATTGGGAAACAGAGAAAGCAATTAAACTCAAATTTTTATTGTCTTCTTTTTCTTTATGAGTGACATCTTACATTTGTGTAACTACACTTCTACTGCAATAAGCATAAAAAAATTATTTCCTCGCTTTCTTTTACGCCTATTGTATTTTTTTGAATCTAATAAAACATTCTATTACTTAACAAATTGAGAATTTAAGAACTTACGTAAATTTTAAAAAAGTAATAAGTAAGATTACGTTCAAAAGTAAGATAAGAATTCAAAACTATTGAGTGCAGTTAAATACACCTAACAACAATATAATAATATTAGAATATTCAAAAGACGTAAAAACAAAGAAATAAACAAAATGAAGCTCGCCTGTGACAAAACCGTCGCGGAAACATCTGAATTAATGTCAGCTATTAAATTTCACGGTCTCGCGTCGCAAAGGGCAGATGTAAGTGTTGCTAATCTGTTGAAATTATCAAATCTGTGCAACATTGGTTTAAAATAGAACGTTTTCCGCATACTCTACATTTTAGACTGGAATAAGTATTAGAAGTGATATTATGTATGATAGATATTTTTATATATGGCCATATGTAATTTTGTTTTCGGCGGTTTTGAGTTCTGCCACTTGGCACAACCCTCCTCCCTATCTCTCTCTCTATCCCCTCCTCCCTATCTCTCTCTCTATCCCGCCCCCCTTCTCTCTCTATTTCTCCCTCCCTAAACGGTTATAGCGCCCTGCGCCACGACTGGCGCCACCAATCCAATCCAATTGACCAATCAATGTTCATTAATAATCTAAAAAAGCGATTTAGGATAATCGTTATTATTTTATTGCATTTAGAAAAAAATATAACATACATACTTCAAGTTCTGAAGCCATAACATCGGTGACTGCATCGGATGCGCCCGCGCGGTGTGGGCCAAGGTCGTTTGATGGTCGCGCGATATATAATATAATTTAAGTTTGATAACTTTTGTGATACTAACAATTTATGATTTTACTATTTTTTTTATAATATCTGGATAAGCATCACGGTGTGCGGTGTTAGGTTTCACGGTCATGAATGCAATATTTTTAAAACTGACGAAAACAAATATCTTACCTCTAAGTTATCTCTGCTTACCACGTGAAACATGGCATATATATGAAATAAACGTGCTCATACCATTATTTTGAATCCGCTTCACTTCTTCCCGCACCGCAGGGTAACCAGAGGAAACCTAGTGTTAAGATTCTCCGTACTGCAATTTCCATCGAATATTAAAAATTATGCGTGTTGCGTGACCGAGCTCGACGCTGAACTTCAAATATGATTATTTTGTTCCTATGTTATTGGGTTCCTACAATTTCTAGTAGGTGCCTTCATAGTATACCAAGCATACAAAAAAATACACTTTTAGGTATTTTATTGTATTGTCACTACATAATTCATTGTATAATATTACAACTAAATTGATTATTAATTAAAGACTAAATGTTAACATGAGCGCAGGTTAGGGGACACACGATAGTTGTAATCAATACTGATGGTTTCGTATCAAATGTCATGGTCATGGATAAAAAAGTTATTAATGCTTATGGCAACATTATGATAACTTAAATTTGGATACATATTAAACAGTTTTATCCCAGTACTGTGTATTTCTGTAAGATCTTATTAGAATTTTTCATTTCCTCGAGTGGGAATCGAACCCAAAACATATCATGTTTACAGTCGGATGCTTGTGCCTCAGAGCAACGAATGGCATCAATTCTCCTTTATATTATTTAATACATCGTTTTCGTTTCCCCGTAGTGGAAGAGCGTTTGGACAGCATCCAAGAGAGCGGATTAATATCCAGCTACCTTTAAAATTTCACATAAACTTATAGCTTAGATGCTCATAAAAATATATTCTACAAATATTTAAAAATCTCTTAGATATAACTAACTCAAGTTCCACAATAATTTGTAATCTGTATAAAAACTGTTGGATTTATATTTATATATTTTGTTATGCTGTTTTTTTTATTTACATGTATGTATGTGCATTGTTTGTTTGCTCCCATAAATTAAAAAGTTAACAATAAATAACTACTTAGTTAACTTCCTTCAGTTTCTTGTGCAATATAAAATAACAGTAAATAATCTTTGAACTATAACATTCTGAAATTCAAACTATAAAATATACATCAATCTATCTCACCCTCAATCATTTTAGATAAAGTGAATCTTATTCGTACGTGATAAGTTACAAATTAGCGCAACAGCTAGCGGTTACTTGACACCACGCACGCCTCTTACGTCTGGTGGTGTTTATTCACCCCCCGCCTAAGATTATGTTTAAATTAGATGCGCCCATTGAAGGTTTTATCTATAATTATACGAAGAGATAGAGAGTGAGAGAAAATATAGAAATAGTGTTGAGTCACTCTGTTCATAATTTTCTATTTCATAAAAAAAATAATGAAGACAATTAAATAATGAAAAATAAACTAATTAATAAATAATGAATATAGGCATCTAAATAATTTTGGAGGTTTTTAGACAATTATTATTGTTTCATTCATTGATTAAGTACGTCTAAATAAGATTTGCCCTTATCCTTATTGTCAAAGAAATCGCACCCACTATGTATAGCTGGATTGACAAACAAAATCAAAATTTCAAACTTAATTCTTCATTTTCCTCTCGTATGGGCCTAACCCCAAGCGTTGTCTTACATACGATGATTATAAAATACATTATATTAAAATTATTTACATAAGTCTGTATTTAAATTGAAATCTTTAAAATAAATGGACCGAATTCACAACCGTCGCACCTCTATTCAGTAACAACCAACTGCGTTATAATAAAATCATAAATATTAATAGAAATAGGTATTAACGGTTTCACTTTACTTGGCTAGTCTTTGATACAATGATGTACACAGCGGAGGCATGGCGTTGCCGGTGTCGGTTTCAGCGATCGTGTGTCACTCACACCCGCTCTCCTGTTTGTTCGTGTTTGTTAATAATTATTGTTATCTAAATTACTATAAAATTACATAAAATAGATACTTTACTACTTATTAAATATGACATGATGATTTTATAGGATAATCACATTATTTTGTTTGTAGAAAAAGAAAACTACAGCCGACTTCGCGAGAAGTCAAAAAAATATATTTTAATAGTAAAGATGAAATTAAAGAACCAGTAACGAAACTATTGATACATATATATGAAAAATATATTTTATTTGGAATCATTATCTTAATTGATTTATATATATATTTTCTCTTAATTAACATAGAGTCAACAGAACGTCTGTAACTTACTGAAAAATGAAAAATGGAGATATTGTAACAAGGATCTATCTACATATTTTTTAATCAAACATTTTTGTGAGCAACGAAACTGTGCCTTATAAGTTATAACTCTACTAAACAGTTTTTCAGACAAGGATATTGTTTAGGATTTTTTATGGTGCACAACACGCACCTGGACAATTGACAGATATTTGACGTCAGTTTATTTTTTTTAATTACTTGAATACTTCAATAAGTATAAAATTATTTTAGTTACCTCAAAATGGCTCAATAAAATAACTTCTTTATTGTTTTATTTTGTTATCGAATATTTACAAAAGACATTAATTATAATTATTTTCCTATTATATTACATACAATATGGTTAAGAAACATTGAATGATATTTTTTACGAATAATATAATTAAATTACAGGCCAGTCGTGACACAGGGGCACAAGTGTGACTGTAAACGCGATTGGTTGTGGGTTCGATCCCCTCTCGAGGAAATGAAATGTTTATTTAAATATATATTAATATTTTTTCGTTCTGGTGTCTAAGCAACGCGCGGCTTTGAGTTCCGCCACTTCACACGCACGCCTCCAGAATTCGACGGAAAATGGGGACGGAGTTTTTTAACAGTAGGTTCCCTCTGCCTACCATTCTGTGTGCGAGATAAAATGCGAAGCTGATTATTAAATTAATCATAATTTAAGGCAACTTTTACACTACCAACAGCGTTGCCAGATGTCCCGGTTTTGGCGGGACGCCCCGATCTTTAGCCCAAAAATTAAATGTCCCGATCGGGACAGGCATAGTCCCGCTTTTCACGGATTATTCTACGTACGGTGAGAAATATTTTTTTGCTTTAGCTTTTAATTAGTTACGTATCTACTAATAATTTCATAGAAATACAAATAAGTATATTCGTAAGTTACGTTTAATAAATTATTCTGAAGACATACCTGCCTTACACGGTAAACCAAGACCAAGAAGCGATATTCGCTTAAATATAATGACGTTTCTCTATTTAAAAATATTTAATATTTATTCAAGGCGACTTCCAAGAAGGCATTGGCTCAAATCCCGCTACGTTCATATTTTTATACGTTTTCTAAAAAGTATTTTTTTTCCTAAGTGTGTAATAAATAAAATTGGTAAAAATATTTTATATTGATATCTATCCCCACGGAAAGCTTTATTTAAAACTCTAATAAATACAAAGTTAAATATTTATTAATAATAATCCCGCTTTTTTATTTAAAATTTTCCAAATTCCCGCTTTTCACCACTTTTCACGACTACGAATAAAGTACCGTGAGATAGAGTACGGAATGTATGGAACCTAAGAGTCTCCTTGACCTCTCATTTCATTTGTAAAATCACATAAAAAGCATAGGTTATAAATATTCTTTTATATTTACGTATCGTGTGGCATCGAAAAAACCCGGTATAAAGTTACCGAAACTTGACTCCCTGCAAACATATTCCGAATGTAATTTTACTGTTACTATTCAATTTTGAACGAATAATATATTATTTTTTAAATATTATAAATTTTTATTTTTATTTTAAATTTTCTTTTCTTTTTTAATATTTGTCGAAGAATTTTCCACACTAAATCATCTGGACAGACAGAAGGAAAAATAATGATTCATTTCCCTAACTGGGAATCGCACCTATTACCGTCGCGCTTACAGTTACACGCTGTGCCACTGCGCCGCGAAGACTTCAGTTTTGGGTGACATACCTGCAGCCTACGAGTATATGTCTTTCAATTTAACAATGTTTAGATTTTATTTAAATTCCTATTATTTTTATTGTTAGTAACACAAAGGATTATTATTATTGTTTATAACTTGGACATGAAGGAACAAACTAAGTAACGGTTATGAAATCTGAAATGAATCAAATATTAACAATAAAAATTTGATACTTTTCACATAAAAAAAAAAATCACACAAATTTATAATAGAGAAGTTAAACTAGTTTGCCACTATCCACTTCTCAAATTGCAGACGCGACATATTTCATACGTTACACTCGTATGTACCTTAACCCTACATGTAATGTGAGACGACGGCTTAAAAATACTTAAATATCAAGCTTACGTAGAATTCGAAACGTTTAGTGTTGCTGATTTATGCGTGACAATATAAGTATATATTTTTAAGTTAGTTTTATAGTAAATTCTTCGAAAATGTAATGAAGAATGTTATTATTAGGGTTATTTTAATTAAAAAGTAGCTTAAAAGGGTTTTAGTTTTACCTTATATACCTACCAGGGCAGACAAAATCTAATATTAAGACATTTCGTTTCCCACTTGCCACTTAAATAAAATGAAACATGAATGATCGATATCAAAATACAACTAAGTAAAAATTTGTGCGCAGAAACGAAACTGAATTTTAAAAAAATCATGAAGGTTAGAGAGACTAGGAAAGCACAAAGCGCAGCACAAGGCGGAGGGGCACAAGCATGCGACTCACCGTCACCAACTTCCTAGGTCACAACTCAATACGCGATGCCTCCATAATTTGGCTGAAAGTGGAGAACTGAAGTGTCTTAACGGGAACGGAGTGTCCTAACAGTAGGTTCCCGGGTTTCCTCCGCCTTGTCTACTATGTGCGGAATACAACGTGAAAATTTAAAAAAAACAAAATATATGTATATTTCGATAATAGAAAACAAACTTTTTCCCACTGGTCAAGACCCAAGTTGAGCATTAGTCACCAACCCTTTGCAGGTAACGCGAGTCGTCGCTTTTAGCGCGGTGTTGAGTTACCGGTGACGGCATCTTGTTACATGACCTGGTTTTTTTTTAAACCAGTAGCTCTATCTCTTTTGTTATTATATTGAAAATATCGTTTTGATAGATATTGATCTTTAGATAAGTTTTATCCCAAAAAAATATTTTACAATTCCGTCGATTAAGATAAAGGCAGCCGTTGGGCAGCAGCAAAACTTCTTGTAAACTCGACGGTTGTGAGTTCTCTTCCCACTCGAAGGAATGAATTTTTCTCATTTCCTCGCTCTGGTCAAAGGATACGTTGAAAGAACCTAATAATCACATCTTTTTCTATGCTCCTTATACCTATAAGAAATTGCTTGTTGGATATTCCATGTATTCCATGTATTGTAATTTGTATAAGAAATCACAAGAAATTACAAATATATAATTGTAGTACATTTCATCGCAAACTTAGATGGGAGAGTCCTACTCAGACTTGAACGGTTTTTTTATTGTTTATCCACATATTTTCTGTCAGTTTTTAACTCTAACAAAACGCTATATCGTTTAAAATTAAAAATTTAAAAAACAAGAACAAACCTAATACGTCCATTACTAAAATGAACCACTGGTAACAAACATTGAAATAAAACAAACGTTCAGTAATTTCTATGTGTCATCGCTCATCGGTACTCGGATAAAGATAGGTAAGACAACACCGAGCGATGACATTTTGTATCGATTAAAAAGTATCGTGTTACGATATGAGGCCTTCTGATATCACCGCCAGTTTAACAGGTAGCTTATATTTTATGCGTATATTTGTTTTTGTTTTGTTTCTTATTTTTTTTGTTTATTTATAGTTAATATGTCTTTAAAATTTTATTTAAGTTTGTGTTTCTTTTATAATGGCGTTTGGAATGTGCAAGATGAGAGCAATCACTATAGTATGGTTTAAATCTGTGATTACTATTGAATCAGTGGATACTAATTTTGTAGACTTTTTTATGTCAGCCATCTCCCGTAGGTATATTAAGACAGGGACATTTTTTTAAAAAAGGTTAGAAAATCATAAAGCATATTCCAAGAAAGTGTTTACTTATCTTTCGGTTGACGTCAATAATGAATGCATCACTTATTATTTTAGCAATCGTCCAATTTTTTTTAGTAAAGAATCAAAAAATATTTATAGAAATTAATTTTATTAAAACCTTTTTCGTAGACAATGTCGGGAATCCGGTTACTCTAAAATAAAATTAACGACGGCGTCCGATGTCATGCTACTGAGATAATTAAAATGCTATCGAAATTGCTACGTCTCAGTTTATTGTAATTAAAAATCTTCTCCATTACACGAGATGTAAACGCGATAGGGATCGAGTGCTTCTTGTGAAACACAAAAATGGGTTGTTTAGAGTAGGTATACACTCTGTAGGTTGATACTTATATTGTCTGTGGGTTAAAATCAAAAGGTTTGTTATTTAAATCATTTTTATTCATAGAAAACCTTACAGATTCGAGAAATTTAATGATCAAAATGTATTTGAGATATTTAAAATAGAATTTAAGCTTAATTTTTTCAATTAGTAAAATAATATATTTAGCATGTCCCTAAAGCGACGGCCCGCTTGAAAAAAAATATTATATGACTTTTGCCAAGTCTAATTGAAATTAGCGGTAAATGAGAAGAAAAGAGGCCAGTAGAGGCCAGACGTGGCGCAGGGGCACAAAGTGTGTGGTTGTGGATTCGATCCTCACTCGAGGAGATGAAATTATTTACTTACATTTATATTTCCATTTCTTCGCTCTGGTGTCGAGGCAAAGCGCGGCTTTGAGTTCTGCCACTCAACACGCAGTGCCTGCAGAATTCGGCAGAAAGTGGGGAACGGAGTGTCTTAGCACTAGGTTCCCTCTGCCTACCCTGCTGTGTGCAGGATACAGCATTAAGATGAGAAGAAAAACAGTGTTCGATTTTTTTGCAGATATATGTAGATTCAGTTGCATCACTTAAATTTTCTTTATCTAATTCAATAATAACAGTTAACTAAATACCATTCAATTCTGTAATTTCAAAAAGAAAACATAAGAAATAAAATAAAACATTAATTCCTAGAGCACAGACGTTAATTAGTGGGTAAATAATATAAGCCAAAGTCTGTAAATATCGCGTCCAACGTAGCACTTCCCGTGTCCGAAATAAATATGAATCAGAACACTTCTAGCTTTACCACTGAGGTCTTCAGGAACTCGTACCTCACTTTCCACCGAATTCTTGGTAGGTATTGTGTGTTGAGTGGCGGAAGTTAGTACCGTGTTCCTTTAATATTTCTCTCGGCCGAGTTGGTATCACACCCACAAACGTCGCGTTAATAGTAAAAAACTGGCAACCTGTATGAAATGAATGACTACTACTTTGTAATGTTTTTTTTATTAAATATCTGTAAATTGTTACTTTTCCTCTTTATATATTTATTCCTTTATTTCTATTGTAAGTTCTCACTTAGTACCAAATTTCATAACTGTAGGCCCAAGGGAAAGTATCTACCGTGTAGGTTTGAAATCCCTTGTGAATTTCAAAAACTTGTGGAAATTTGCGGCATAAACGGCTGTATTTATTGATAGCTTTGGCTTAGAAGTTTATTTTATTCATAGCTCCAAGGGACAGTAAATATGAGTATTTGATATAAATTTCAGATTGTTTGCTCCATGCGTTCCTATGAAAAAGGGTCTTGACAGACGGACGGACAATAAAGTGATCCAATAAGCAATCCTAAAAAGACACTTTTATAAAAAAGCAGCTTTACGTCTTATACTGCACATCAGAGTGCCACAAACAAGTATCAACTACAATCCGTTCCCATTTTCCCCACTAAAAAAAAAACAAAAAAAAAAAACAATTCAACTAAGAAATATTTTAGTTTTAAAGAAATATGGATCAGCATTTAATTCGAGAGCGTCGCGTTATATTTCCACAAAGGTCTCTCCCGTCGGGAACACGACACCCTCATAATTAATGCCGGTCTCAGCTAGCCGGCTATCGGACACCGTCACATTTGCGTCACGAGCCGAGCGGGACGCGGCGCGGCGCGTTTTCGAAAATACGATACGTTTTCCCGTTGCCAATTATTATTTTGTATGCTTTGTTGTTTTTTTGTTTTTCATTTTTTTATTCTAGTTTACCCTAGCGAAGTTGATGTGGCTATTCTTCTTTGTCTATTATGTCTTATCTAAATCTGTTGAGTAGTTTTTGCGTAAAAGTAAAACGAATATCCATCCTCAGAAACTTTCACATTTATAGTAATAGTAGGATTGTAATGGAAAGTAATAAATAAATAACAACATAAATAAATTATAACAAGCGTATAATAATTTTGACGTATGTAGCCTGATGACGTATGGCTTAGCGGTTAGAGCGCTTGGATGGTTTCCAAAAGGCGCCAATTCGAATTCCGCTATGTAAAAATTTTTATGTGATTTTTTTTCTTAACAAGTATTTTTCTTTCCCAAATGTGGAATAACCTTTAAAAATGTAAAATGATTATGCAGTAGGTTATATTGTATTGATGAGTTTGTAAGCCTGCACAACAGTAATATCGTAAGCCTTTAAATAAAATCTGTCATTGAGGTGATTGACCATTGACCGCTTAATTGTTTCAACGGTGCAAAGGCTTTCGTTTTTAACATTTTTCAAAGTGTTATTCAACACTTAGAAAAGAAATATAATCATTTAGAAAACGTATAAAAATTTAAACGTAGCCGGACTCGAACCCGCGCCTCCTGGAAACTGACGCCTGGTCAGCTCTGACCGCTAAGCCATTCGTTCTCATCAAGCTACGTTGAAATTTTTATACGATTGTTCGTGGTATCCTAGACAGATGTTTATTAAACGTAATACTTAATTTTTTGACTTTTTCAGCAAAAGGGACTTTAAATCTCTCGAGCATTATTTGGCAATTCGTTAAAATTGTAACTTAATGAAAATATTATCACTTTAACATATTTCTATGATATATTTTGATACATTATGTCAGGATACATATGATACTTTTTTCTTTTCTTTTTTTTCCATCTTTTATACGTTGTCTAAAAAGTATTCAACATACACTTTTCAAGTATACCTCGTTGGATGGCATAATAATAAATTTATACTGTGAAATCAATTTGCCGTTTAATGTCTACCGACATGTGCTGTGGGTGTGTGTGTGTGTGTATCATATAACCCTAACGTAACACGACTCTAACATTCTTTAATTGTAATTAAACACCGAATATACATTGTATCGTAAAAATAGCTATATAGCGCTTAAAAGGATATTTTATATTTTTTATGGGAAACAGTGAAATCTTAGTAAGATCTTTGATTTTCACAGTTTTGAATAGTAAAATATTACCGTTTTTATTAATATTTTTCCATTTTTAAATGCAAATTCTTAATGCATGAAATGTTTAGAAACACTAAGTTTTAGTTGCCTTTTCTAATATATACGGGAGTAATAATACATGGAGGTAAAAAGGATAAATTTATTTAAATTGGACATAATCATTCAACATTCTTAACAATCAATCTGCAATAGCATTTTTTTAAAATAAATTAAATTAATATAAACTTGTATCTTATTCCGTATACAGTTAAGTAAAAGAAAAAACATTGATTATATAACGTTAATAAATAACGAGATTAAAAAAAAGATCAGTGAAACTTGAAGTTTTAAACGATGCACTCCATGAAGGTATCGTATGGCAAGGCAAATAACATTATTAACCGTTTGACTGCGCCGTATTATATAACTGCAAAACAAATATACTGATACTCGTGCGAATATTTTATGTAAGAATAGCTTTAAGTTTTAACAGAAGATTGAATATTAATTTTGTTAACTAGTATTTAAATGCGGCTTCGCTCGCGTGGGCAAATGGAAATAATTAAGAGTCTTGTATGAGTTATACGGTCTAGATGTCCAAGATGACTCTGACCGCAGGAACAGTGTGCATCAAAACTAATAAGGTGATGTTATATAGCTTATAAACTTCTTAGATAAATGGACTGTCCAACGATAAAACAATTATTCAATTAAAACTTTTCATTAAATCCGATATGCATATTGGTTTTTTGATAGTAATATCCTAATTTTCCTTCTTGAAAATGAGTAAATTTAATGAAGATTATCAAGTTTGTTATATCTAAATATCTAAAAAGCTCCCTGCCAATAATATGTAATATTTTATCTAAACCAGTCCATTCTAATATATTCTAAATGGATTAAAAATTAAGAATAACGAAACTCATCACAAAATGTGATTTAATAAAGAATATTTTTATAACTCTACTAGGTGGGTATTACAATTTCAAAGTTAGGTAACAGTCACTCACGCTACGTACAAATACAAAGTATTATAATACTATGATCGCGTGACAACTAAATGACATTCTAGCAAGAATGTAAAAGCTATATTTTATCGTAGCTACTCTATATTTGTATAATATTGTATCGACACTGTTCAGTCAATTTTATAAAAAGTGATAAAAGATAAAATTAAATATTTAAACTCAACACGCAATGCCTTCAGAATTCGGCAGAAAGTGGGGAACGGAGTGTCTTAACACTAGGTTCCCTCTGCCTACCCTGCAGTGTGCGGGATACAGCGTGAAGCTGATTTTTTTAAATAGTTGACAGATTTTATCAATAATTAAAATTCTAAATGACCGAATGAGGCTAAACAACGCCTTTATATTAGGCGTACTAATTGTTTGTTTTTTTTTTTTCATTTTAATATTTACTAATTACATTCCAAATGTATGACGACTTTGCGATTTTTGTCTTATATGACGACGACGGCATTATGACGTAGATGTCATATATTTGGTATTCAAATAACTTCTTTTCTCAGCATAACGGAGACAATGTAAGACCAAATTTCCCTGCAAAAATCCTTTTCTGTGTATGCCACATTCCTCTGGAATCAACTATCCAATCCTGTCCTGAAAAAACCCTTCCTTAATGTCATTTAAATCTCAACCGAAAAAGTATTTATTCGCAACTCACTTAATCATGTTCTTTTTTATTTATGTATATATCTGTGTATTTTCTATAGATACTATGTTTTAAATTTATAAATTTTTAATATTATCTTTTTTCTTAATTTTGTTTCTTTACTATTAAGATTGCATTAATTGCCTCTACACCAGAACTTGGTTGTCATCCACTTCCATTGATTGCCTGGAATAGATTTCTTTTAGAGATAAGCCCGCCATGTGAACTATCTTTATAATTTTATTATTTCTATGTCCTTTATTACATGTAACAAAGAAAATATATATTTCATGGTGAGTGGCGGAATTCAACGCCGCGCTTTGACCGTTGTTACTAGAGCGAGGAAATACAGATTCATTTTCTCACATGATTCATTTTCTCGAATGGGAAACGAACCCATTGTATTGCAAATTTCTTTTACATAAATATTTATGTTTAGTAACAGTCCTTTTTGTACTCCAGAGGAACTGGGGATGCTACGTGATATTAATATAGCTATTGTTACAGATTCTTTGAAATGTGTTATACAGATATTATGTATCTTGAAGGCAAATATTAAATTTATATGAGATAGAATTTCAATTAAAAAATATAAAATAAATTTATTTATTATATCAATTTTTTTTATATACTTAATTTTTTACTGCTTACATTTATTTTGTTTTTACTTAAGATTAAAAAAAAATTATAACATGACAATTATACATTATTTATACGCGACTGATTGTGAGCTGGATCCCCGCTCGAGGAAATGAAATATTTATTTTAATGTGTATTTTAATTTCTTCGCTCTGATGTCGAGGCAAAGCACGGTGATAATTTCCAGCGCTCAACACGCAATGCCCCGGAATTCGACGGAAATTGTCGAACGGAGTGTCTTAACACTATGCCTCCTCTGCCTACTCTGTGGTGTGCGGGAAACAGTGTGAGAACACACAAAGTGAGAAACAACAACTCGCAACCGTCGCGTTTACAGTCGACCTCAAAAAATATTATTCTTATAAATATAAACCTATTACTAATATCATAAACATAAAAACTATAACATAGTTACCAAATAGTTCTTCCGCCGTAATATTATATTACAAAACGTAAATTACGCCCATAATGCGTCACTTCTATACAGTTTCAGTGTTCTTTTACAAAGGTGTTCTACAGCTACAGCGAGCTAAAACAAGTGGAAAGTGTTGCCATCTCGCATGACCAAAACAGTGCTTGGTTGAAGGGTAACGGGAAACCGGCTTTGTTTCGCCAGACGTTTATAATGAGCATGTGAATCGATGGATGGTTATACGAGATGATATGGGAGATATGTTTTACAGGCTCGACTGTAGCGGATACAAATAGATCTGTGTAGAACGAGGTACTGCTGCTACTACTACTAACTGGTTTTAAAATTTATATTATCAAGCAAGTTTCTTCAAATTTCATTTGGGAAAATTTATTATTTTTATTTCCTTGCTCTGGTAACAAGACAAAGCGCTGCGTTGAGTTCTGCCACTTATCACATAATGTTTGGAAAAGCAAGTGGAAAAGTGGAGTGTCTATATGCGATATACAAAGTAAGACAAAAAAAATCTAATAATTCATGTTATCAATAAGTAGCCACAAGACAGCTCACTATATTCTTCGACGTAATTCTTGAATCATTTATATTTTTATAAAGGGAATCTATCCCGCGCTGCAGGCATCTATCCTTCTTAGTATGTTCATGGGATCACTATTGGTATAAGTAACCTACCTGTCCACAACAAAAAGGTGTTCTATGAGAAGTTAAATTCAGCAAAATCTGTATTTGATAAGTCAAAAAGAACAAATAATTATTCAACACAAAGAAGCTAGCAATGTTCGTAGACATTATTTATATAAATTAAATATTAAGTAAGTATTTCGAAAAGTAGGGCATCTATCCCTCATTTACCCGCCATTCGTCAAAAGCAGCGGGCGACGTGTCTAACATTATCGACGTTATCGATATATGTATTAATGTAATTAGTTACTAATGCCGTTACCAGCCAAATCGCAATGATTTAAGATCAAGATAGACAATTTATCATTAATTTTAACTAAACATATTTATAGATTTATTTATACTTGTCTTTGTCATATATGCTTTCTTTAAGGTCATCGTATGGTATTGAGCGATTGATTGTACAAACAGTGGTTGAGGGTTTGAGTCTTACTCTGGGCTATGAATTTTCTTCGTTTCCCAGCTTTTTCCGTTCTGGTAACAAAGTGCGGTGTTGAGTTCCGTTACTTAACAAGTAGTTTGACAGATTATATTTGTATATTCCGTGTCAGCTTATCATTTGTATATCTTCAATAAAATAATTATAATTATTTTGCATCTCCATATTACATATTACTTTCACATACGTACGTATACGTATTTTTTACATCATTTTCAAGCTGTATCCCGCAGATAGTATGGTAGATTAGAAGGAACCTAGGGTTAAACTCCGTTCTCTAGTTTACGCCGAATTTTGAAGGCATTGCGTGTTGTGAGGCGGAACTCAACGCCACGTTTTGCCTCGGTTGAAGAGCGAGAAATAAAAAATAGAAACCCACAACCTGTCGCATTTACGGCCACACGCTTATGCCTCTGCTCCACGACTTACCTCTCTTTAATCTTTACATTAAATTAGAATAAAAAGGGGCATTTAAATAATACTCAGTTTTCAGGTAATTCTATTCGAAATAATTCACCAGATGACGTAATAATATATTGAATATGAGAATTGACTGATATTTGAGACGCAATGAAACGCGGTGGGACTTGTTGCGTATTATGGGGTTACTTTAAATAGAATTTGGACGACGCCGATCAAGTTATTAATACATATTTTAGTGCACATTCACTAATATATGTATTGACAGTTTTTAGTTACGCAAGCCAATATATAAGAAATATGATTTGGGAAAGTTATCGTTATGATTTTAAAAATCTATCGAATACTAATATTATTAAATAATTGATTGCCTCATAAAAAAATATTAGTCTGTGGTTTATGTTCTGTCTATAAATTCCATTTGAATATTGAGGCTCAGTAGCATATGGATATTCTACGTGCGATGCTTGTTGATTCGATTTTCACTCGGGGCACAGGAGAAACAATAATTTTTATATCCTGTTTGGTAATAAGATAAATCGCGGCGTTGAGCCACTCCATGCCTGGATTTGAAATTGGGCGAGGAAATAAAAGAGAATGGAGTGTCTAAAGATTCACTCTGTGTGCCCTACCATATGTGGGACAGAGCGATACGCTAAAGACTCCTCTACTGTCTGTATCTATACTTATAATAAATTCGTAAAGGATCGGCGTCTGTACGAGGAAGATGTATGTATAAGAAAAAAAAATATTGATAGCATTTAATAACTTAATAAAAACATAAATCAGATCAGCTTCACGCTGTATCCCGCACACATCAGGGTAGGCAGAGGGAACCTAGTGTTAGGACACTCCGTTCCCCACTTTCTGCCGAATTCTGGAGGCATTGCGTGTTGAGTGGCGGAACTCACCGCCGCGCTTAACCTCGACACCAGAGCGAAGAAATGGAAATATAAATTTAAGTAAATATTTCATCTTCTCGAGTGGGGATCGAACCCACAACCAGTCGGTTTTACAGTCACACCTCGTGCCGCTGCGCCACGACTGGCCTCAATAAAAACAAAAACAATATATTTAAATTTTTGTCTGTTAGTACGCTTGATCACGCTAGTCTCATATACGGCTAAAGTAGTTGTATTTTGGCAAATTTCCTTTAAGTATAATTTTATGTTTGTTTCTTTTAACTGGTTGATAAATAATAAAGTTATAGCATTTTAAAGTGTGTTATTGGACAAATTTGCTATAAGTAACGGTTTTATTAATCGGGTGAAACATTACAACATACATAGATATTGTTTTTAAAATAATATTATTATTAAAAATATATAAACTTATGCAGATTAGCAAATTAATAATGAAGTAGTTAAAGCGGACGAAGCCGCGAGCCGATCGCTAGTACACAATAAATTCAATAAATAGCAAACTATAACACAGTATTTGTTTTCACATTAGTTGGCTATCGTTTTACGGCATTAGGCTAATTATCAGGTCGGCTGATCGACACGCGATATGTTTGCATCTTTCCCACTCATTCTCGTACAGCTGTTTGTTTAATACTATCTACTGAGTTCTACCTTACATTATTTGCACGTGTTAGTCCTGATAAATGTCAGATGCGGCCAGTCGCGTAAATGCGATAGCTTGTGGGTTCTATTCCTACTCGAGGAAATGAAATATTTAATATTTTCATTTAGAGACAAAACGCGGCGTTAAGTTAGGCATTACGCAATGCCTCAAGAATTCAGCGAAAAATGGGGCTAGGTAACATTAGGTTCCCTCTGCCTACACTTCTATTTGTGAGATACAGCGTGAACCTGCTAATAGCATTCTGTTATTAGTGAATTATAATGATAAAAATCAACTAGTTTTCTACATAATATGTATTTACATAGGCACCTCAAGTTCACTCTTCACATTGATGATTTACAGATTTACTCCTTTATACACTGACATTATGGACGCAATATACAAATTTCTATAATGCCTACGTTTTAGTTTCTTCTTTTTTCTTAGGCCCGTATACATAAGCCGCTGTCAGTTCAAATTGATCTTAAGAGCTTACCTTTAGTTTTAGTAAAGTTTCGAATTGGATAAAAAACAATAAAAATAAGAATTAAAACTAATATTGTGAAGAAAAAATACGTTCAAAGTAGTAGTAGTAGTATTTCCTTAGTATATCTTTGAGATCTTCTTAAATGTTTCCTTGAAATTACTTGATAGCTGTAGCTAAGTAGGTACATGTGTATCACACGTGTTGATGTATAATGTTTATTGCTCTCATGTGTTATATTTTTGCATAGTTCATTAAATGTATTTTTGTTATTAGCTTTACGTTGTATCCCATACATAGCAGTCCGTTGCCATTAAGATATTTCCGTTCCGCACTTTCCACCGTATTCTAGTGGCTTTACGTGTTGAGTGGCGGAACTCAGCGCCACTCAACATGCAAAGATGTATTAAAAAATGTCTGTCTGTCTTTAATTTCCTTGAGCGGGAATCGAACCCACAGCTTGTCGCATTTGTAGTCCCACGCTTGTGACAACATATATTTTTTTTGTTTATATTTTTTTAACTTTACGGTTAGCATAAAGAACCCAGTATCTAAACTCTCCGTCGCTCCGAGACGTTGCGTGTTGAGTGGCGGATATGAACGCCGCGATATATGTATTTTGCTACCAGAGCGAGAAAATGCAAAAAAATCATGCCTCTAAGAGGAAATCGATCTCACAACCATCGCTCTACAATTAGACGCTGTACCGCTACACAACGAATACTTCAAACTACTTATTAATGTACTCGTCTATTGAAATACATGTAATTCTGAACAACTTTCGTTTGGGAGGTACTATCTTAATTATAAAAAATTGGCTGAACTACTTTGGTTATACACCAGGTACGCCGGTCTCTCACGTCAATTATAGCTTATGTCCTGAACAGCCTATATAGCAAAAAAGTAATGGGTTAATTCATAGATCCAAATTCGTTGTCTTGTACTGTAATCGAGTGTTAAAATTCTCTTGTTGCCCACTTTTCGCCTAATATTCGAGACATTGCGTGGCAGAACTCAACGCTACGCTTTGTTATGTTATCAGACCAATGAAATGAAAATAAAAGAAAATCGAACTCATAACCTTCGTGTTCACAGTCTTACAGCTGCACCACGACCACCAAATATGTATTGAAATATAGATCTCATATTACATTTAACCCACTAACTAATTAACCATACAAAACTTTCCATGTAAAAAGGTATCTTTATAATTTCTAGTGTAAACTGTACGTAGCGTAGGTCGACTCGACTACGGCGCGGTGTCGGGTTGCTCCGCTCCTAAATTTACCTTCGCTACCGCCATTAAAAGCATTTATGTTATATTGAATATCACAATATCGACGTCGCGTGGATTGTGTTACTTGTTCGGTGTTGGTCGTCGTGAGTTTGTCTATTGGAGCTTTTATTTTATTTTATTAGGCCAGCGGTAAGTTAGATTTTGTTATTATTATAAAGTATGCTTGGATTACGGAGGCCGTCGTGGCGCAGAGGCAACAAGGATGTGACTATAACGCGAAGGTTGTGAGTTTTATTCATAAATGTTGTAATTTCTTCGCTCTAGCACCTATGCAAAAAGTTCGGCGTTAAGTACCGTCACTCAACTCGCAATGTTTCGAAAAATACGGTGGAAAATAAGGAACAGAGTGTTAATAGTAGGTGCCTTCAGCCTACCCTACTGAGGCTTTTTTTAAATTAAATTAATTATACAAAAAAAATATATACATATAAAATCTGTGGATTTCTTAGTTTTTTTAGGAAACATTAAAAAATAAATTAAAGTTGGAATGCGTACACTTGACCCGTATTGCAAGTGTGCTTTAGGGTGAGTAGACCCCTAGTTGGCCGTTGTGTAAATAAAATTAAACTTATATTACAATGCCTCACAATTTTTGCAGTTAACCATGCAAATAAAAAAAAAACAACCAGAAATAGCATTCTATGTAAAAAAAGTCGAAAAGAAATCAAAACACGTGATTAATTTACAAAAAAACTAATCATATAAAAGTTTGCAAAAAATTTTGTACTAAACAAATTATAATAATCGAAATGTTATTGGTCAAAGATCCTTTGTTTTTTGGAATACCGTTAAAAACGACGCCGGAGATGTATTTCTTAAAAAGATGCGAGTATATTGTACTAAGTACATATGTATATAAGTACTATGTACTAAATGTTGTTAATACTCCATAATAACAACTATATAACAAAAAAAATATAAAATAAAAAATATAAAATTTTATATATTTGTCAATTTATTTAAATTGTATTTGTAAAACACAAAAACAAATACATTACTTTTTTTATAAAAACAAAAAAATATATATTTTAGAACCTATATATACCATATTTCACCAATATTCAATACAACCCAAATAGTAAAGTTCGTTAAGCATTAATCTGGAAATGGTGAATCTAAATAATTCCACGATAATTAAAACGCACAGTATCCGTTACCATCGGATATATCTGACGGCGGCTGCTTTCAAATACACATTTTCAGTATAATACGGAGTTTAAAGTACGTTAATTAATATGTATGCATTTTGCTCTGCGGCAGAACCAAAATTAATAGGACTAGTGTAACACTGGCTGCTGTTACAGATCTGTAATAATTATGATTTTTTCATAATGTTACGTTTTTAGTAACGGGTTATTATTCAGTTTCACGGTGTATCCCGCAACCGCGTTAAGACACTCCGTTCCCTACTTTCCGCCGAATTCTGAAGGCATTGTGTATTGAATAGCAGAACTCGACGCCGCGCTTTTTCTCGACACCAGAGCAAGAATAATAAAAATTTAAATAGATATTTTAATTCCTCGAGTGGCAATCAAACTTACAACCAGTCTCGTTTACAGTCACAAAATTCCGGATAATTCTCAAAAAGTTTATAACTTGTTAATTGAAATTAAAAATATTCAACGTGACAAATGGATTCTTTTTAATCCTATATTGTCAGATATTTTCTGTCTATTTTTTATGTACAAATTACTGACTGATTTTAACTTTTCAAATTGTAACGAAAAATAATTATTCCGCAAATCATTATTTTTCGTTACAATTTTAAAAGAAAAAGCGAGACCTGTTTGTGTTCTTAGGTAGCTTCTTGGCAAATAAACCGTCTATTGAAAAGCTCATATACAAAATTGTTAAACAATACATTATTGTATGGTTTAACAATTTTGTATTAATAAATGAGTTCCATTTCGCTCAAAGAATAATTACGTTTAAAATATTTTAACCCGATCTGTTTAAATAAATTATAATGTGACTAGAACGACAAACTAATAACCAAGTGATGTTCTTTTTTATTTTTCCAAAATATGTCTAAAACTAAACTAAATAAATATCCAGAATTAATTTCACCAGAAACACAGAACATCACTACGTTACATTACCTACCCTACATTACAGTTATATGCCGTAGTGATGTGCCTACACAACACATACTTAAATATAGCAAGGTATACGAGCTCACCGCATAATCCATGGTTGAGCCAAACAAATGGGCGTGCAGTTTTCGATGTCCGTGGTTGCGTTCGTATCGTGTTCTCATTATTACGCAACGCTGCGTAAATTGAGATAGCTTCGTTACAGCACTAACTAACTGTGTTTCGGCCGGTTTTCTGATAAATTTCATATTGTTTTGATGTGCATAACTACTGATGATACAAGTTTAAATTGTTCTTGGTTAAGTTATTGGTTTATGAATTATGTTATTTAATAGATTTGTTTAGGCGTATTTGTATTTTGTTTATTTTTTGAATATAGATGAGTTATTTATTTTACTTATAATATAGACCACACGATCGCTTTTTGATATAATTTAGTCTAAAATATCTCGATCCTAATTCTAACTAAATAAAATACTTATTCGTAAAGCAAAATTAATAGATATTTCTTTACTTCATGTTTTTTTCTTATTTATTTTTCCGCTGCACGCTGTATCCCTCATGTAGCAGAGTAGGTAGAGAGAATCTACTGTTAAGATAATCCATTCCACTCTTTCCACCCAAATTTCGAGGCATTGTGAGTTGAGTCACGGAACTCAATGCCGCGTTTTTCCTTGTTACCAGAGTAAATAAATGTATATATTAAATTAATTTTTACGAGCTGGAATCGAGTCTACAACCGTAGCCTTTACAGTCACACGCTTGAGCCCCTGCGCCACGACGGTCTCTACGTGTTTTTACTCATACGTTCATGCCGTTATAACAAAAATATGTCGAAATAAAATATTTTCAAAATAATAAAAAGCTTCCATACATTTACATGAAAAAAAAATCTTATTCACCTACCTACCCATAATATATTCTAGACACTAGTAAAAGAGTAACAGGAGACCAATTACCGGCCATCGTTTGAAAGCTAACCTACCTCGCTACGTCACTGGCCTTGTACTTGTATTAATTAAGCACCGCTCGCATGTCAAAGCTACGATAATGAACGTCCTTTAAGACGTGTCACGTGATCATTGCTTGTATGATGGATTTTGTAATGTTAGACTGTATCATCTTAATATTGTCTTGGAAGGTTTGCTTTGGATATGCTCTTTGGCACAGTTGTTAAATCGTATTTCTGATTGTTTTGGGTTCGAGTTTTATATCAATCATTTTGCATCACAATTCGGTATACTCGTAGCTTCATTTTAGTATATTGTATTAGGAACTTTTTGGGTGAAGTGGGGTTTTTCTTTTATAAATGAATCGTATTTGTATTTTGGTTTTGGTCGTTGTTCACTTATTACAAAACGTCCTTAAAATGAAATAATATAACGTAATAATTTAGACATTTCATATTCTGCTTTTCTGACGATAAAATGAAAAATATAGTATGTAAAAATGCTAGTTTTACCCACCTTACGACTTTCCTAATGGAAAATGCCATTACAAATTTTAAAATCTTAATTTACACTCTTGTATTCCGAGGCCGTCGTGGCGCAGGACTCTAACGTGCCATTTAAAACGTGACTGATGTGGAGTCGATTCCCACTCGGAGAAATGAATTATTTATATATTTCCATTTCCTTGCTCTGGTAACCAGAAATAGTGCAGCGTTGAGTTCCGCTACAACAGGTAATGCCTCCAATTTCGGCGGACACTGAGGAATGGAATTGTCTAAATGGAAAGGAGTGTCTTAACATTAGGTATTATTAAATAAGCAGTTCATTCCTACGCAAAGTAGTTCAGCAATTCTTGAATTAATTGGTTAGAAAATGAGATTTCCGCCACTTAATTCGTAAAATCGCCAAATTGGACGGGAAGCTGGAAGAAACAAGGAAATTGGAAGGATATGTCTCAAGCCTGGGTTCGCACTGCTTACTAAACGAAAATAATAATACTCATGGATAGACTTGTATGTCAATATGCTTAAACATAAAATTGTTGTGTAGTTGTGATTCTCACTAAGAAGAACGTACTGTTTTCTTTTCCTCGCTCTGATATCAAGACAAAGCGCGGCGTTGAGTTCCGTTCTTAATACGCATATGCAATGCTTCGAAAGTTGGTCAAAAAATTTCGGAACGGCGAGTTTCCCTGTGTACAGGACACTATGTGGGGGGTACAGCGTGAAGCTGAAATAAAATGAATTTATAAGATAATAAAACTTCAAGGAATAAAAATAAGACACGATTTGTTATTGTTATTAGTTATTGCATTCGTTTCTGAATTCAAATTTGTCATCGAAATATACAGGGATTTAAATAATTGGACTACATTTATTACGTCTCAACATATTCTTTTGATGAACTAATTTTTATGTTTAAATAATAAATCTTCTTACATTTTGTTATATTTTTATTCTCAATGTATAAAAAAAATGTTGTTTATTTTACTTATTGATTATTTTATTCGATAAATTTATATAATATTAATGGTATTACTTGCATTATTTTTAATGTGTCCAAACATAACCTTTATTCTATCTCTCTATATTATAATTTGGCTATAATATAACAATTGATTTAAACGAGCGAAGCCGTGTTTCTGTCACTAGTTTAATACTATCGTTGTTATCTTTCTTTGAAAAGTATGTGTAAGTTAACAAAATAATAATCTATTATCAAAGATTTTTTTTTCTTTTCATAATTTTTGCTTTATATGTTAATATGTAGGAAGAGGGATTAATACAACTATACTTACTTTATCTTTAACCTATTGCGATTTGAACGGAGTAACTTAACTCCGCATTCTGTTGGGGCACAGAAATGTATCATATAAAAAGATCCTTTCTACCTATCCTATCTATCAAACCTACAATCATAGCTATACGGTCAAATTCCTCGCTGCGCTGCTATAGCGCCAAAAAAATATACGTATTATAAACGAAATTATTGGCATCATTCTCTCGTAGAGCCACATGACACACACCTAATCACTTTGTTTTCACACATTAACACTACTTTTGAAAACATTATATCTTTTTATAGTGGCACAGATATTTCTTGAATTACGTCCCGTTGTTTCAACTCTTATAATACACCGCTCCAGGGCAAAAATGCCTAACTCAAAAGTATTAGATTATTATATTTTCTATATACATAGCTATTTTCCATCTAAAAAAATATGATTAATATGATTTGAATATAAATATTACATTGCACAAGCATCTTTTAATATTTTTTTAGTTTCAAACGTTTCTTTTATTCTAAAATATTGAGTTAGGTCAATCTTTCACCGGCGGCCTCATATATTCTTAAGAATTTATTAACTTGATAGCCGGCTATAAAATAAGAGCTAAGGAGGTCATCGGCGACCGCTCGTTTTACACAAATCTTAATGTTTAAATATAAATAAATGTAAAAAAAAATATTTTTTATTTTCGGTGTGCCGTAGCTGAAGGCGTGACATGACTCTTTTTAACGACTTTATATGAGTATTTTACATATGATCGCATATGACACAAGATATAAAAATTTGTCGTCAAAGATGTACGACATCGCGGTAACGCGGACTAACGCGGTGGTTGTGGGTTCAATTCGATTCTCAAAGAGAAAAAAATATATTTATTTAATTTAATTATTTTTATTGTCTCTATGGTATGGTAACCAGACTTAGTTCCACTATTAAAACTGGGAAACGAATTGTCTTAACTCTAAGCTTTAACTTTGAGATCGCTCTCAAGATAGACCTCAGAATTGAGAGCGGTTTATAAATTCGGACTTTAGCGTTACTAAGACTTAATCGACTAAAGCCTACCTTGCTATATGCGAGATACAGTGTGAAGATAAAAAAACATGTGAAAACTGTAACGCCATCATAGTTGGAAATAAATTAATTGAATATTTTAAAAAATATTTTTATAGTTACACAGTTTGGTTAGATTAAATGCAGCGTTTGATCTCGTGAATCAAAAAATTCTTTACTGATCGAAGAATTGACATACTAAATTGACATATACTTGCATTTTTATATATTTTTCTTAGAATAACTATATTTTCTACTAAATTATGCCTTACGATTTATAATATTGAAAATGTAATGTGGTGAACTTATAATATTTTAATAAATTGAATCCTAATTAAAATCATTGAAATAATAAATATCGATGTTATGTACTTCGAGCGACGTAGAAGATGGTAGTAAAAGATGTATTGCCGTTTTTAAATTTTCACGTATTTAGACGCATTTCGAATAAATGGCAGACAAAGGACGTCGTTGTGACCGGCAACTCAACAATCTTTTTAAAAATCTGGCGGTCCCTGGGGAACGGGGTGTCTTAACACTAATTTCCTTTAGTTAACCTTATTATGGAATGGAATGAATGAAAAAACGTGGAGCTATAAAAAAATAACTTTAAATCACCAAATATTGTATACAGTTAGATACTTTAAACTTGCCACGTGCCACTGAAAATTACACCATAATTTTAATAGCCAATTGATATTTTATTTAATATAACGAAAAATAGGTTAACCAAAACGAAATCGACCTTTGTAATACAATAATGAACTTTGTATTTACAGGAGTTTGCGGAAACCGCAATGAACGAGTTGCTGGGGTGGTACGGCTATGAGAGGCTCGAGCTACGCAGATGGGCAGCGTCGCGTAATAAAGACTCTGACAGTCCAGAACAGACAGAACAAAAGAATAAAGGTAATCTTTATATCAAGGGTTCCCGAACTTTTCTTGATCAGGGACCACTTTTATATCATTCTTGGTAGCAGTGACCACTAGGCATATGGGTATAATAAAAATTAACTGTGATAATCAAACAGAAACTTCGCCTCACCATTCCCCAGTAGAAAAGTTAAATCGTTCGTGGACCATTTTTAGGTGTCTGCGGACCACTGGTGGTCCGCGGACCACTGGTTGGGGACCACTTCTTCTGGTACTGAGTGATTGACAGACACGGAGCAGATCGCTGTAATCTGAAATTGTCAGAAAAATAGACATTTTCGTTTTATAGTTGAAATTTGAGGGCGACCTCTAGTTTTTTCTTATTACTTTATATATAAAAGAATTGATTAAATAACCCTCCCATTAAATTAATAGTATTGAATTAACTAAATATTTGTCGATAATAATATTTAATTTTGTAATAAATCGTGCCATAGAATGTAAGGCTCTAATTACGTTTTACACGTGCATTTAAAACACGTGAAGATATAAAAAGATGGAATAGGATTATAATGAAGTAATAAATGTAACTGTGCAAAGTAATAAATGTAAATGTAAATGTACCGTGCGGGAAACAGCGTGAAGCTGAATGTAAGTTAAATATGATATTGCTTTTACAATTGAAATAAATCATATATATTACAGATAAACGTATTGTATTTTTATTTTAATAAATACTAAAAACTGAAAGTTCAAGCTTGTTTCTCGTATAATAACAATATATGTATAGTTTTAACATATCCTTCGCTTCGTAGAAGTAGTAGAAGACATGTTCTTAAGATTTACCTCATTTCAGAGACAGAATCACAAAATAAGTTAAGTAAATATTAAAAATAAAGTGATATACCTAATAGCGAGACAAATATTATTAGGCAAAAATGAAATTATTTTTTAAAATAAAACTAATGTTTACTAGGAAAAAACTGTACCTAGTACAACAATACAAGTTAGTAAGCGATACACACAATTGATACGATGGAATGGATTGTTCCAAGAATAGTTGCAGCTTTCATTCCACGAACCGTGATTCCTAACGCACCCCGCTTTTTACCGGGAAATGGCGCCAAACGCGGGGCACAGATAATAATCTAATTAGTTTTTTTTTTATTTAATGTTTTTTTTCTAGAAATACTGTTATTCAACCTTGTTGTATGTTGTTTATGTATTGAATATACAAACTATTTTTAAAATGACATTAAATAGTAAGTTATTATTTTAGGAAAAATTGATATAGATAGCTAACCTAACCTAACGAAAAATCTTTATTCAAATATTAATTTTCACGCGATATATGTTTTGAACGTTATTTATGAATTTGATACTTCAAAGCGGGTTTACTATTCCTAATGAACGCTCGCGAAATTGTTCGTATATCGTATACCAAATACCACATTATATAAGATATTTCGTTGGAATAAATGTAGAACTTTGCGGTTAAAACGCGATGATTAACAGCGGCTAGGGTTACCTTATAACGTTACATAGGATACAGATAAACGTATTGTATTACCTACAGAGTGTTTTTGAAATTGAAAATTGAAAGGCGTTTGTAATTTGAAATTTTAGTAGCTTTATGTTATTTAAGATTTTATATTGGTTTTCCTTTCGGGTTCGCTAGAAATTAAAGTTTAAATTAATTAGTATTTTATTTGAAACACTACACTACACTTCTATTTTAAAAATTAGATGATTTTTTTAACAATTATATATTGTTTTTAGTAAATTTTTAAACTAGGTAGGTGTATTGTATCTACCTAGTTTAAAATTTCATTAATGCAAAATATACAAACATACTTTACAAACAATATCATTTCCTATTTAATTTAATTTCAAGGCTCTATAATTAGTAAAAAAAATCAAAACGCTAATTAAAAATGAAATTGTTACCTTCAACGGAAATAAATTATTAAGCACGTTTTAGCCTTAGACGCTGCCTGACGTATAATTTGGAAGATGATTATTGTCAAGTTGAAGTACATTTATAGAGTAATATATATTTAAAAAAATAAAATACTATTTAATAATAAAAAATAACTCTGCAAAATATTGTTATATAAGAGTGTAATAAAAATGTATTCGTGAAGATCCCATCAGAGTCATTACCTGAGGCATGTTATTAATTTTTTACTTTTTTGCATTCTGTGGTGGGTTTATATTTTAGTATAAAAAGTCTTTGCAAAATTATTACTAAACAATTCTCTTAACACTTAAGATGCCTAAAACAGCTAAATCGTAAAAGCTCTGCGAAATATCAAATAATCGTTAAAATGTACATGTAATTAGTAATTAATTTAGTAGGTATTATTATCTTTTGCTTTAGCATCCGAGAATGTATTCAACTTAATGTGGTTGCTTAATCTTGTCACTTTAGATTTGTAAAAACAAAATCTGTCTTACTGATGATTTTTGTTATAATGCTTAATTTATAGGTACTTTCTCTAAGAATGTAGGCACTATAAAATGGACGAGGAGCTTAAGGAAATTAAATATTTGATATTATACTTCAGTTTTCTCTTGAATGGTATTCAACTCTATTAACAATGTAACCATGTCACGACGATATCTATACTTACATATTATTAGCAAAAGAAAAAAATAATATATTACACGAAAATAACTTGAACGAAAATATATAATTAAATACGTTGTTCTGAAATAATTTCATCAAATATAAAGTAATAATTCAAATGAAATAATGACGCGAGAAAGGCTCAAATGTCTAACAAATCCGATCGGCGGTCGTTAGCTCGCTCCGGGATATTAATAAGGCCGATAACGAGATATCATTGTTTTTATTTGTAAACGAGCTCTAGTAATGAATGAACGCCTATCGCGTTACGGGCTGGGCTACGTTGAAAATTTAAGTTATATTACTTGTCCGACAATATCTGTATATTATAATAATATGTAGAGGCCAGTCGTGGCACAAGGTGTGACTGTAAAATCGACTGGTTGTGGGTTCGATCCCCACTCGAAGAGATGAAATCGCTCTGGTGTTGAGGTTAAGCGCGGCGTTGAGTTCTGCAACACTCAACACGCAATGCCTCCAGAATTCGGCAGAAAGTGGGGAACAGAGTGTCTTAACACTAGGTTCCCTCTGCCTACCCTGCTGTGTGCGGGATACAGCGTGAAGCTGATTTAATTTGATTTAATGTAGATATATGTTTAACTAGATTTTTACATAGCGCTTTGTTGAGTGCTGCCAGTTAACACTCAATGAATATGTTATTATTATACACAGCATTATTTATTTTATTAACCCATCAATATTCGTATAGGTATTGTACTTATTTAAATTGTACTTAGTTTTATACAAAATACATTCTTAAATTTTTTATCGAAAATAAAATACTAATATCCTTTCATCTTGTTTTCAGCAGAGGAATGTTCGTGGTGCAACAAAAACATAACAAGCGAGAACGGAGCGTTGCAACAGGGGGGCGCTGTGTTCTGCTCAGAACTTTGCTTCAGTCAATCTAGAAGGGCGAATTTTAAGCGCGCTAAGACTTGCGACTGGTGCCGGCATGTGCGACACACTGTTGCTTATGTAGATTTTCAGGTAAATATATTGAACGTTTAATATTAAATATCCATAGAGGCCAGTCGTGCCGCATGGGCACATAGTGTGACTTTAAAACCGACTAATTGTGGGTTCGATCCCGACTCGAGGAGACCGGCAACGCACCTGTAGCTCCTCTGGTGTTGCACGGGGTCGTGGGCGGCGGTAATCACTTACCATCAGGTGACCCTAACGCTCGTTTGCCTTGTCTTTTTCCATAAAAAAAGGGGAGATTTATTTAAATTTATATTTCAATTTCTTCGCTCTGGTATCGAGGCAAAGCGCGGCGTTGAGTTCTGCCACTCATCACGCAATGCCCCCAAAATCCGGCAGAAAGTGGGGAACGAAGTGTCTTAACACTAGGTTCCCTCTGCCTACCCTGCTGTGTGCGGGATACAGCGTGAAGCTGATTTAATTTTTTATTTATTTTAATATTAAATATTGATTAAAGATCATGGCAACCATAATTAAAGAAACTACCAATTCAGTTAGTGCGCAATTTCAAGATTTTTGCCAACTGTCCAATTTGCACTTTATCTAATAAGACCAGAGAAATAAAAATATTTTCTTAAAAACTACCCAAGTTACTTTAATAAATATTCTTAAATACAAAGCATTATTAATTATTTTTTCTCTTTCATTTCAGGATGGTGCCACGCAACTACAGTTCTGTTCTGACAAATGTCTTAATCAGTACAAAATGCATATCTTCTGTAGAGAAACACAAGCGCACCTTGATCTCAATCCACATTTGGTTAACGCTTCATCCTCATCTAACCTAATTACACCAGATCTTTGGTTAAAGAACTGCAAAAGCAGATCAGTGTCGCCTACATCAGAACGATCAACTTCTCCTAGTACAGAAAGGAATCAAAGTAGCGATAAGATAGAAACATCTACCAGCCAAAGAAAATCACCGCTGCCATTAATAACAATAGCTCCTCCAGCGAAACTAATGAACCCTAAACCCCCGGAAGAAAGACCGATACAGAAATCACCAGAAACAAAGAAAGATATGAGAAACACAAAGATGAATCTACGAAAGCGAAGAGCGTCTAAATGTTCAGCCACTGTGACGTCGCAAACAGTACGACACAATTCCACACCAAAGGCACAGGATATAAAAATGCGCAGTCCGTCTATAGACGCGTCATCGCCCGCTTCATCAATTACAGTTGGTAATAATGTCTTACATTCACCGCCAAATACTATGAATCATCCTATTCCACCGCCCTTTCCGAATCCAATGTTTGGAATGCCACCACCAGTTTTCTTAGAAAACAATCACATGAATGATCACAGGCATCCTATGTTCGCGCCGCGACCGTTTTTACCGCCAGGCATGATGCCACAAGAAAGGCCTAGACTACTTCCCCCATTAAATTATCCACCGTTGGGCCAAGCTCCTCCTGTTACCGTCTTGGTGCCATATCCTATAATTCTACCCATACCTCTGCCAATTCCTATACCTATACCATTGACGTCTTTCATGCAGGCTCATCGAGCTAGCAAAGTTAAAACTGAAGCTAGTAACGATGATACCGAAGGTCCCTTAGATTTTACAATGAATGGTGATAAGAAAAAAAATGAAGAAAATACTAGTAATGTAAATAATGAATCTTTAGACGTGGAAATGAATGAACAAAATAATGTTTTCAACGAGCGAATAGAGGATTTGTCGAATGAATCTACAGAAATAAACCCAGAACAAACGTTACCGAAGTTTAAAATAACGCGGCTCGGTAATAAAATGGCGAAAATTGTATCTAAACCACGTGAAACATCAGAATCGTCGAGACCTTTAAGGAAAAGACGGAGACTCGTGGAAGCCACCGAGGACGACTCACTCATACCTAAATCAAGAAAAATCGTACAAGTGTAAATAGTACTTTTACAGATCCTAATAAAATGTATTAAATACAATTAATATAATATTATGCATTAATATTTTGTCAAAAATATTTCAATTTATTGTTTAGTCATGTACGCACATAATACAATTTACGTACAAAAGTTAAAAACAGTAATAGGGTTTTTTAAGTCAATAATAAAATGTAGGCGGTAAAAAAACGATTGTAGATTAAAATTTTCATTAATACATATATAAATAAAAGAAATACTTACCTTTTTATATACTTTTAATTTCTGTATAAAAGTAAGGTGCCATAGGAAACTAATTTGTATCAATCTATTATAATTATAAATTATCTTAAATTGGACATCGTCTTACTATAAATGTGACGGTTGTGGGTGCGATCCCACTTCTTAAGAAGGATTAAAATGATTTCGTTACATCACTTCGTTAGACAAAGCGTGGCGTTAAGTATTACGCAAGATCCTAAAAATAGAAATCTAGGGGGAACGAAATGTGCACTAGGTTCCCTCTGCTTCCCTGATATATGTAGTGAAACCGATTTAATCATAAATATTTTCGACTAATACATTAAAAGCAATTTCTCTTTTAATAATCTTTCATACATATCACAAAGCATTATAATTCGTATATACATATAAATATTATTTCTGAAGCTGCTAGTCCTAGATTTAAGGTAATGTAATATCTCATTAAATTAATTAGAGAGCACTGTAAATGTGATATTAGTAATTCAATTATAATAAACTTCTAAGCCAATGGATGTATTTTTTTTCTTTAACCTTGTTCCATTTATTTTTTCTTTTAAGTAAACCTTTTAACACTTAAAGTTATGGGTTTGAAACTCGATCTAGATATATATTAGCACATTTAACGAGCGTAGCCCGCAACTTTTCTTTATCGTCTATAAATAGTCAAATCTTTTTTTCCCCGTTCCTATATTAATTTCCGGGACTCCTTTCTTGGTGTTCCCACTTAAGTATGCCTGGTACGTTTACATTTTTATATTATTGTATAAAAAAAAGTACCTACATTTCTATAAAAATTAAATTACTTAAATGGGTTAAATAACTAAATTCTCAGTCAGTCAGTCTCACTCAAGGTTTTGTTTCAGTAACGCACCTGACAAAACATAATTATTTACTTTAAACGTATTCGGAAACATGAATATAAATAATTGTAATAGTGAGTCAAAATTTACAAAAACAAAAATAATATATATATATACAAATAAATTGTAATAATAAGCGTATAGAATTTCGTCGTGGTTTGATTGACGTCCACGACGATTTTAACATATTGTTTTTACTACTGATTATAATCTTATCTTTTGGACACTTAATTGTCATAAATGAACGTACGTGTGTGAACTAAACAGAAAAATAAAACCTTTTGCGTCGCGCCGTTGGGTAAACAATATGAAGCGTTTCTATTATTTTCACAAAATTATACTATTAACAAAAATATTACTAAGATAAAAAAATTGCGAGTCACTTTCACGCAAAAACTACTGAATGGATTGAAATGAAACTTTGCAGTAATTACGTTTAATACATTAAAATAATACATAGGCTACAATTTATGTAAAGATTTTTGTATGAATTAGCTATAAAATAAAAATAAGTTTAAGCCGCAGGTGGGTGGGTCGCTACTTGGTAAAGGTAAAATCAAACAAAATATAAAATTTCATAGGATTTAATGTCTTCAGAAACATTGCTATAAATCATTTATGGAATATAGTCATTGCTATATCGTATAACAAATTCACATAGCATCTAACAGCTTGGCCACACAACATTGCCTCAGTGGGGATTCTTGATGAAAAAAGTATTTCTTTAAAAAAAATACTGTCAAAAAATTTCCTCTGTCTTTTTGGCAGTGCAGAGAAATAAAAATAATCCATTTTCCTGAGTGGAAATCGAATCCACAACCATCACTTTTAAGGTTAGATGGCCTCGAAATTAAAATATTATTATTAATTGACAAAGAAATTGATGGCACAGACGGAAAAATATTTTTCAAATATTACTTAACTTATTCTCTTACAAATTAGTTAAAAATGTGTCTATTATACCGCCACTGAACCTTTAAAACTTTATATCAAATTAATGCACCATATTGTAATCACAAAATTAATTAAAGCAGTTATTACACAATTCAAAGGCAATATTGGCATTTAATTTCTCATACTTCTTATAAAAATTATGTATCAATAATTTCAATGATAGACAAACGGAATTTTTTTAAAACACAATTTTAAAGAAATTATAATAAATGCTATAAATAAATGAACCAATATTTCATTTTATATATCATTGAAACAATGTAAATGAGTAATGCTTAAATAAACAAATGTGTTTGTTATACAAGTGTTGTATTAAATGGGAGGCATTCTTTACTTTTTATTGGTGATCTTTGTTATATGTATTTTTTACTTTACAGAACTATTTTTTTGTGTTATATAAATCCCATAAAGTTATGGCTCCATCGAGACCTCCTGCTGCCATTATATTTGCATTCCAAAATGTAACTTTTTGGGTAGAATAGACTACATCTTGGACAGCTTGACGATGCTCAGTAAGTACTACTAGAGGCCGTAGTGAAAACCAAGAAAAAATTCGAATATGGCCATCCCAGCCACCTGAAGCAAACACCCTTCCATCGTTTCTAGTACATACTCTGTTTATTCCAGGATTTTTTATATTTATATCGAGCTTATGAGCCAAGCTTAAGTCTTTTTTGCTTATACTAAATATTTGTATCACATCCGAGGCGTTGCCCACCATGCCCCG